>JAQFZQ010000768.1:0-26917 GCA_034696005.1 Glomeris marginata
GGCAAATATGGCGGCTTAAACATTCCATCGTTCCATTCGCGCATATGGACAGGTTCTAAACTGGGCTTGGAACTCCTTGATTGGTGTGCAGCAGCCATATCGATGACGTCACGCGTGGTGTTGCAAAATTCAACACGGCGCTTCAACCAATAGACATAGAAAGGAAACGCAAGCGAGTATATCCGAAGTATGGCCAAACCCGTTCACAGCGCCGATTGGTTCGCGCTGCATGGAACGCTCTGCAAGATGGCGTCCGTAATTACGTTTAAAAAATCAAAAACATTTTTAACTTGGACGTTATCAAGATTCTTGACATTATGCATCTAATTACACGCGAACAGATTAAGATTAGTTCAGCTTCCACCCGCTAGATGGCTCGATCGGTGCAAATCGTTCATTTTTTGCCAGATTCAATGTGGGAGATTCCATTCGCGCGTCAGATGCGGGGGGTAACAGGTTGGAGAACAATCGCAATCTGTCCGATTGGATTTTTGCGAAGACGGAAGGCGGAAGCCATCCGTGGCGGATGTAATAACACGGAAAAGGGATGTTACTACTTACATGGGACGTGAAAAATGCCGCATCACAACCTCAACCACAAACTGCGTCCTCCTCCCCCTCCTCCGAAGCCAGCCAAGGTGCTCGCTTTGGCCGCCAGTGCCAAAGCCTCTAGGAACTGCAGTGTTGTCCATGATGTCACCATTCAGTCTGTGTTGCCAAGAAAGGTGAAGGCTGTTCTGCCTTCGTCCATAGCCACCGTAGGCCTCCTGTGGCAAGAAGAGGTCTTTCTCAACCGCTTCTTCTGGTACTTCTCGGCGCCGGAAAGAAGGACACTGGCCCAGGTAACAATAACAAAAAATAACTAATGAACCCTCTTATTATTCAGCAAATGCGTACAATTTCTATTTGGGGGTCATCACAATGGAAAGGTTAACAGAAAATGCGAATTTGTAATTGAACGCGTGCTTGCGGCTCGATGCCCAGAAGCCAAATCATAATTATTACCGGTTAATGCAGATAAAGTTAATCCCACGCACTGAACAATCAATGTCATGTAACAAACCCACACAAACGTTATGTAATTTACTCGGTCGAAAACAGAAAACAGTGAAAGATCGATATGGAGACCAACCAAGCGTATGCTGATACGGATCAACCGTACGCACCTGCAGTCGGAAAACGCTCCTATTATTTTTCAACACACATTCATGCTAGAATAAAAGAAGAAATGTTGGTAAACTCGTGTATATTGTGTTCAATTAAGGTATGTCGGAAATGGAAAGAAGTGTTGTACCAACCGAAGTACTGGCGAGGTCTGGTGCCCGTGGTGCGATGCCGAGAACTACGAGTGTGGCGCACCGCGGAGGATTGCGACCAGGAAGACCAGGTGGATGAAGAAGACCTGATGACCGAACCGAGGTCCACATCTGCATCCCACTTGCAGCTCACGTTCTTCACATCTCTGCAGCAGAGGGGCTTCGATGCCCTATGCCTTGTTGGGGCCTGCGATGATGACGTGTACCATCTTCTGGTCAACTACCCTCCTGCTGCCAGGCACACTCATTCGGTGGCCCTCCGGTGCTGCTCCATCAGCGACAAGGTGCAAAACATCAATCATTTCTGTCCTAAATGCAAAAAAAATAAGCCAAAATTATGCAAAAATAAACAATTCTGCAAAAAAATCTGAGTTCGTCTAAAGAGGAACGTTATTTTAAACTCAAAACCTCTTTTGTTTGTTCCTTTGAGGTACGCAGGGCCTGGAAGCTCTATTGGATGGCATGCGCAACGTCTACCAACTCGAACTGTCCGGATGCAACGAAGTGACCGAAGCGGGTCTATGGGCCGGTCTCACCCCTCGCATAGTGTCCCTGACCATCGCCGACTGTCTGAACATTGCCGACGACAGCATGGGTGCAGTGGCCCAACTGCCCTCGCTGTACGAGCTGGACGTGCAAGCTTACCACGTCACCGATGCCGCTTTGGCTTACTTCGGCGGACGGCAGCACGGTGCTAGTCTGGCCATCCTCAGACTTCGTTCCTGCTGGGAGATCACCGACAGAGGGGTTGCAACGGTGGCCAGGGCCTTGCCCAGTCTGGCTGTGCTCAGTGTGTCCGGCTGCAGCAAGGTGAGCGATGCCGGTGTTGAAGCCCTCACCCATCACTTGAGGTCCCTGCGTTCCCTCGACCTGTCGTGGTGTCCCAGGATCACTGATGCAGCACTCGAGTGCATCGCTTGTGATTTGGCTCAACTTCAGCAACTCACCCTGGATAGGTACGTGAAGCAAATAAATAAAATATTATTTACAATTTTCGTGTAAAATTTAAAACAACTTCTGCGGTAGACAGGGAATATTTTGCAGTTTGGCTGCAGACAAAGAAGCCAATGTAAACATCTGGCATAGAAATGCATGCACCTAATAGTGATTAAATTTCCTCTTTTATTCGATCTGATTGCAGATCGATCGGTGCACACACACACTATTGACAATGTAGGGACCGGAGCTGGGTGTTGTCATGGAAACGTTATTTTGACCCCCCGTGTATTTCCTTTTCTATTATTAATTATGCGGCCTTTTTTATTTAAAGAAAAATGTTTCGCAATGAAGCCGACATAGCAGGGGTCGCTTCTTTGCCTTTTGATTAGCTATATTAAGGATAGATCAGCAAACGTTGTCATGCTTTACGCGTTTCATTCATGGTTTTTACAGCAACATAACACGCATTGGGCAGAGAGAAAGAAGAGGGAATTCAGGGAAGTGGATCGATGCCACTATTGAACCTCTCCTTCCTTTATTCGCACTGTTCAAATAGGAAATGTAAAGGCTAACAACAGCTCAACTGTTTGCTCTGAAATGGTCCCAAATGGGCATTTAAAATGTAAAAAGTACTACAAGTTTTCTTCTAATATATAAGCCAAAATATAAAATTAACCTATACTTCAATTGTTAAAACTTATAATAACAAAATAAAATAAATTAAAATAACATAACATAAAATAGCAACATAAAATTACCTTTCTAATTGGTTTAAATAACAGTGATCACATTCTGTATCATGGTTCCTTTTTGTTTTTAGGAATATTAATTATTATTGTTTTAAAATAATTTTGTAAATACTAAGTGATTTAATATATACTAGATTGAATTGAATCTAAATTGCTTTATTAATTTAGAATAATATTGAAGTTACATGTACATTAGTCCTGTCATTATCTTAATTGCCGTCGATAATTCATGGAGATTTGCAATTAATATGACATTATGGTGATTATGGGCATGGAAACATTTCATTTCTCTCCCAATTATATACAGAAGCCTACATAACCAACACAGTGTACATTGGCTAATTACATTTTTCTAGTGCTGCTGTTGTTGTTCTGGAATAACCTGGACAACAAGGATGTGATTGGGTTCAAGAACCCGGTAACATCTCAACTGGGGCAATTCGGCTACTGTTGCCGGTAGGCCCCGCAGGAGCAAATGAAATGCGCACATTGCCAACCTACCCTACATTTGAGAATGGAGACAACCGCACTCTGCAACAATGTCTATTGATTTTTCTCTCCTGCGCAGAATTTAGACTGTAACACTAGTCATTTGCCAATTTAGAAACATTCATGTACTACTACCAGCATGCTCACGTGGTGCGCTTGCCAAAACTAATTTTGAATTAGTGTGTATGTTTCAATAACCAACTTGAAACCATTAAAAAATAGTCAATTATTTCACTTTGTGTTGAGTAAATTTGGAAATTCTGAAGTTAATACTATAGGAACCTCGATTAACCGAAGTTAAAGGGACCATGACAATTGGGAATAAATAATTTAAACATGATTCATACACAATTTCATTTATAAAGACATGCAAAAATATGAAATTTAAGCTCCATAATCTGACTTCATCATTGAATTTTGATGGATATGTTTGACTTTGAGCTCAATATTCATGGAAAATGTATGGCAAATGAGAGTTTTCTGAAAATTGCATATAAAAGTAATTTTTAGGTAAAATATAATCTTAATTGTACCAAGCGTGTTTGTACTTATTGTACCAGACTTCACCCTTTAGTCTGCAATGATAGATAAATAGTACATTTCGATCACTGCCTAAAATACAAACAGGCGTTTTTCTAATTACAAAGAATCAGTTCCTTGTTTTTATCACCAACATTATTCAATAGTGTACCTTGAACGTCTCATAGTAATTGATCCGGATTCCACCTTTAAACAGGTGTGTGCAAATAACAGACATCGGACTGGGTTATCTGTCAACTATGACTTCACTTACATCGTTGTTTCTACGTTGGTGTACCCAGATCAGGGACTTTGGCCTGCAGCACCTTTGCAGCATGCGTAACCTCCAAGTTCTTTCCGTTGCTGGTAACACTTTTCCTTATCAACCTTTTTCCATCTATAAATATAAATACCAGCCAGACACAATGATTAGTACACAAAATGCGATAACCTGTTCTTAAACCTTCAGGATGTCCTCTACTTACTTCTGGAGGATTATCCGGCCTTGTCCAACTGCGGCAGCTACAAGAGCTTGAACTGACCAACTGTCCAGGAACTTCTGAAGAACTCTGCGAATACCTGCGGTCCAACATGTCCAAATGTCTTATAATCGACTGATGATGAATTGATGTAGATGTGCCATTGAAAAAAAGAGGAAAATAACTTACCACTTGCTTAAATTGATCCATTTATATAGTTGTAAATAATACCTGGCATGCAATTGCAAATTACAATGTGGTTGCAGAGCCAAAAGATTGCGGCACAGTAGAAATGTATGGAACCTTGTGTGACACATTGCATGTATTTAGAAGATCTTTAAAAAAAATCCATAGTACACTCTTTAGCAAATAATATGGTATAATCTAGGTTTTTCTTGAGAAATTATTAATTATAATTCGGCTACTCTTCAAATTTGTGCCAAATAGCCACAAATTGACATGCATTAAAATCTAACTAAAGGGCTTCATTCAGGAAATGTCCTTGCAATAAACTATTGAAATGTCAATTTATGCAAGTAAATGAACTAAATAATAAGCCAATTTTAACATGACATTTTGCACACTTCGATATCTTGCGATGAAGTTGAGTGCAGTGAAGTGTATAAGTTTACGGTTTTCCCTCCGGTGTTATTGATACAAGTCACAGAAAATCGTTTTATTTGTGACAAACTGCTCCATCATGTACACTGTGTGGTGATGATGTCAATGTGCAGTTACGTAACTGAGACAATAAACTTTTCTTCGGAGCATTTATGCGCAAAATTCAGGTTTTCCACCACGCAAGAGGTCCTAATCCGGATTCACTTATCGAACCCTACATACCAATGCAAAATTCTCACTACATGTCATATTGTTTTCCTTTGCAAAATCTGGAAAAATTTTGCAGAAGGTAACAAGGAAACTTACTCTTATGGTGTATGGGATTTGCTTTTCTTTTTCCTGGTTTTCATCTTGCTTTCCAACACCAGGAGGTGCAGTGTCCACAAATATCTCTTCTGTCACACGGAACCTATGAATGATATACAATTTATTTCCATATATAGCATATATTCATTTCATTTGTAACATCAACCTATATGTACCTTATTTCTTCATCTGGATAAATGAACAGGTCACGGTGTCCATCTTCTGTTGAATATTCCCAAGCCCATGCTTGTTTAATGTCATCACTTCCACCAGTTAAAGTTAAATAATTTATTTACAATTAAATTACTACCTATAAGTAAAATATTTGTAAAGGATACAATCGTGAAGGATGTGGCATGGCAGTAGAAGGAATAATAATGTCATCAAAAAATCCAAGTGTGACTGCAAAAAATAATATGTATTATTAAAAACTCAGAAAACCAGTGTATTGTTGAATTTATACACCCACTGGTGTTTACTTTATTCCACACTTCAAAATAGCACAATGACATCTTTTCATCACCATTTCAAATTAAATACTAGCTGCCTCACAATGCCCTCAAAACTGGGTTACTGTATATTTGTGCCATGTAAAATATAATATATAAATTTACCATGTATTCCTTCCCGTCCACAACTTTTCACTTTCCCAACAATGATTTCTTCCAAGAATGGTCTGAAGACAACAACTCTGAAGACAGCTATACAAAAACATTCAAAATTAAAATCTGAAAACATATGAATTGCATTTAATACAAAAGATGTAAATCCCCAAATAAAAAATATACATAAGTTAATTATATTCCAAGTATATATGTAGTTGTATTTAACATTTTGAATTGGTATAAATAATAAAATGAACTGAGCCAAGCTTGAAAGTATTGCAGCATTGCTATAATAACATTATAACATAGATATTACATTTAGTTATGTAATAAGATCAGCATATATTTTACTTTCTGTGTGACTGGCGCCATCTCCCGGCAAGACATGTGAATCTCCCAATTTCGATATATCAAACAGGGCAATGCAAAGTCCTACGTTGAGTAGAACCTGAGAAATAAATAAAAGTACATTCAGATAAAATGTCAATTAACACGTATAATAAGAGACCAATACACTTTTTACATGCCTTGTTTGCCAATTTAATGTTGAGTTCATCCGCGATGGCGTCGTTCAAACTGCGTCCAAATTCCGACGGCAAAATGCGAACTATTTCTTTCAGTTCAGTCAAAACGAACATGAAAATGATTAGTTAGTCGACTGCGATATAATATTCACTACAAATTAAACGCTAAATATAGATTCTCAGCCAACCGTCCTTCAAACCGAAGGCCAACATTTACTATCGGAGGCAATAGAGGACACGACTCGCTCATGACGTCAGAAAAAACGCTTCAACCAATCGCCTGAAACTGTTTATACGCAACCGCCAATCGGCCGTAAGCGTGACGTCACAGTTATGTTAGAAGTCGCGCTTTTCAGAAATAAACAATAATAATTTTTAACATTATTATTGCGAAAAATACTATAATACAATGCAGGTTGCATCAAACGACGTTCAATTTCAAATTTGTTGGCTGAAATTAAAGTAATTTGCGAAACAAACGCCCAGGTATGCATGCATGCAAAAGGTCGTACGTTGGCTTCGATTCACACAGTACTAACGCCCCTCTTACACCATGGAACCACGTGACAAGATTTACATTTACAAAAGCGCAGTTTAAATTAGCTTTTAAATCTCCTAAAATACGACCACAATTTCTAGGCCAATCTGGAGAACAGGGGAAAAAAATTATAAGGCCTAGATTCCCGAATAGATCGATTGATTTCTAGCACCTTTGTATTTCTAGTTTGCTGCAGGCGCGCAAATTTTTTGTGGAGATGAACTCAAAACAACGATACGATAACCGATAATCTCCACAATAAACATGAAAGTAACATTAAAACTAATATTTTGTGTGTCCCAAACACGAATTAATCGGGATGGAACAGTCAAGTTTCACATTTTCGCTTTTTTACGCCAAGTTCAGTTCGGTTCATCGACTACTGCATTCCAACTTGATTCCAAGAAAGCTCGATAATGGGCGTGACGTATACAGCGTGACGTCACGTCATGCGCAGTCACGCATTTGGCTGATGCAATCACTAGACTGCTCACAACCTATTTAAAATAGTTTACATCCGCGTATAACAAGTTCCATCCAAACCTTGCGTATTAATTCATTTAAAAAATTACCAATTGACCTTTCGATATTTAGATTATCGGATGGATCAAAATGGATTAAATTTGCTGAAATAAAGCGAGATATGCGATTGGTGAACGGTGTGAGGCGGGAATCGGCGGAGTGTTTTCCGCGGTCTAGGGGAAATAACAGAGTTGACGGACTTCTTTTCTCCATTCCCGCTTCGACAACCAGAGCATAAACAAGTCATTGAGTTACTTCGCAATGGCTAGGGTATAAATGACTATGCGGTGCACTTTTTGTGCAAATACAACTTGCACTATGGCGTAAGTATATTTTAATTTAATTGTAATTTTTTTTGTTTACAAGAAATAATAATTGAACATGAAATCTAAATGTTGTAGAGTTGCATGGCGGCCATGTTTGTTTAATAAAAAAAACTGTTTACTGTAAATTACCATATTGTACTTCACATGTTAAAATTACATTTATATGTAAAAATATAATTAAGAATGGAAAGATTTTACAAATTAATATAAAATTTATATTTAAATAACCATGTATTTTATAATTTTGTAAAGTGCTGAATAAAATTAAAGTCAATTCAATAAATTGATTTTATATAATGAAAATGTGCTTAATACAAATACGTACTTGCTTAAATTTAGTTTATGCATTCTCAATTGCATTATAACATTCCTGAAATGTATGCAAAATTTAATTTAAATGGAGAGTATTTAACAATATGGGGACAACATTATGTAACTTTCAATGATGTTCAGCATAACATCAAAGTAAATTACTAACGTTCCACAAAATGGGTAATTTATGGATATGCAATTTGAATTTCTCATATTCTAATCATGTGTTTTTGGCAGGTCTTCTTTGCTCACCAAAACTTCTGGGCCCCAGACGGCACAACAAGAGCAGAATCACAGCTGGAATTATTTTGGATTTGTTGCTTTACTCTACTTGATAACATCATTAAGCTATGGAGATGATCATGATGGAAAATGGGGAGTGGGACCTGGGTGGGGGGGTGTGGAGCTTCTCGCAGAAGGACCCTCAACTGACACTGCAGGAATTGCTAGGTGAGACGTGCGGGCAACTGGAGCTGAAGACATCCCCCACAGCTGCCAACACTGTAACTGCATATGGAAGCAATGGTAATACTGAAAAGATCTCCGATATTGTCGACCTACTTGAATGGGTATCGTCCCCCGAATCCGATTCTCCAACGGCCAAGAGTCCCATCAGGGTTCCTGACCAAGATTGTTTGATGGGCGATGCCAACTTGAACTGGGACGACATGGGCGGAGGTACGAAACATTTTACCTAGAAAAAAGTTCACAAGAAAATTGTTAGAATAAGTTTTACTTGTTCTTTCTCTGTTTGGGTAAAGAGTGATTTGTGATTTATCCTGAGTTTTGGCTATCTTGGAGTTTGTCTGCAGTTCTTGAGTTTAACCTTTAGTATTTTGGGTGAAACCTTACTTCAGATCTGTTCGAAGACTGGATAAATGACAAGGTGGACATCGTACCTCTCCTGGATGATGAAGTGATGGATGACAACCTCCTACTGGAAGACCTTCCAGGCACACTTGATCCATCAGAGGTACTGGATGTGATGATAGCCAGCGTGGTCAGCACCGCACCATCCTCACCGGAATGCGTGGTGCCGGACGTGTTGACTCCGCCGTCCACCGTAGAGTCCGTATGCATCGACATAGCCGAAGACTGTTGCACATCCTCAAGTAACGATGTTGGTAGCTACCTTTCGCAGCCCAGTTCGCCCGAAGACTCGTCCACTGGGGGTGGACCAATCCGCGCAAGACATTGCAGGAAACGAAAAGTTTGCATTGATAAACCGTACCTTGTAGAAGATGACGACGATTGCGATGAACATTTCGATGAAGACAGTAGTCCTTCGCCACCACCTGCAAAGACCAAGAGGAAGGCAGGGGCCAAATCAGCACGGGGAGATCGCAAGACGCGCAAGCGAGATCAGAACAAGTCCGCAGCTAACCGGTACAGGCAAAAGAAGAAGGCTGAGGTGGAGGTTCTGTGCCTAGAGGAAGACGAGATTATCAAGAAGAACAAAAAACTGCGTGACCGCGTCGCCGAGCTTTCTAAAGAAGCAAAATATTTGAAAAATCTCATGCGTGATGTACTGAAGGCTAAGGGTATTTTAAAGTGAAGCAAACTGCTTATGTACCTTTCCAATGCATATCACATTTAAAGTTGTGTGGTGATGGGTAGTATGTATGTAATCGTGTGTAGTACTCGGTAGCTCATCTATACAATGTTGGTAATGGTATTTGCATACAATAAAATAAAAGTTCTATAAACCTTGTAGTGGAGAATTCCAGGTTTCTATACATTTGGTTTGCATCTAGCCATAATTGATGAATATAGTAAGTTAAAATTAGATTATAACTAAGGCAACTAATTTACTGCTGTGATTCAATTCTCACAAGTAATTAATATTAGTGCAATGTGAAAGCCACTGGAAACTATTGCATCATCGATTGCATTGCAGCAGCATCACATATGGCATAATGTTGTGTACTCCAAACTAGTTTGAAGCCTTCATATAAAATTACTGAATTTTGATTGAAGTCGTCAGCATATTAAAACAAATAATGGACAAGTTTGTTTAACTTGGCAATATATTTGTTTTTATTATTATTATAGACGGTATCACTGGGATTATCGCAATTTGAATATTCATCACGAAGAATAGAGGTAGAAAAGATAATTGGAACGACTAAACAAAAGTTGTAAAGTCATCCATTTGCGGCTTACGACGTCCACTGTGAGCTGCCGGCGGAGGACTGTCCTCATCTTGCGGGGTTACAGCCGGGTATTTCGATTTGAGTCTCTTGATGTGGCGCAGCCTCTCCAACCAGTTTGAAGCATACGGGTCTTTAGGGGACCCTTGATGACGCTGTATGATCATGGAGGCCAACTACAATACAACATATTAAAAACAGTTAATGCCTTTTTGAGACATTACACTCAAGTTGTCCACTTAACTTACATTCGAGTGGAGTGCCAACTGACGGACAAGCACGGCAGCATTGGTGTCCATGACTATTTTAGGCTCACTGTGGCCAATGAGTTCGTTCAGCTCTGAAAACGTAATATAAAAATCAAAACAAGATAGTATGAACACAATGTTATGACAAATTTCAGGGTTTTTAGGCCAAAGTTTCAAACAAAGTCCAGTAACCTTGCTTTGTTTTGACTGTGACCAGGCTGCTCTCAAAGTCCAGTGGTTCTATCACAACACAAGCGTAGATAAACTGACCCTGTATTATTAAAAATCAAATGAATACTCGGTGTTTAGGTTTTTTTTATTACACCTGTACCTTGATTGTGTGAATATCATATTCTTGCCGACTGTCGTTGTACACAATCGTTACAAAATCATTTCCAATGTGCAATTTCTTTTGGATGCAAGATGGGTCGTTTGCTTTTGAAGGCATTAAAGTCGCCACATGGAAAATCACTATAATAAGAACCGATAAGAACAGACAATGTTACCGAGAATTAATATTCTAAGAAAATTTATCACGCTAGACCACCTTGCATGACATCATCCTGCCATATGTAAGCGAATTTCCCATCATTGCCAGTTAGCTCCAAGCCACCCACGTAAGTTTCCTGAGGGTCAACTTCCTCAAGTCGTATCAACCGACCCAAACCGCTTAAGAAATTCATGTAGCGTACAGAGCCGTATTCGTTACCAAGAATTGCGGCTTCATTGTTTGCCTGTAAAGAAAAGAACAAAAAAAGGATAATAGTACAGGACTTGCTTGAAAAACACGGACAAAACATTTTACCTGTTCAGGGCCAACATAAACAACTCCTATCTTATGAGTTTCATACGGAGGAATTCGATCCAAATTCTTTATTCCTCGCTCAACAGCCTAATGTTTAAAAACAAAACATACCAATTAAATATATTCATTGACTTCAAGCACTAAAATAATGATAAATGCATACGAGAAACAAACTTACATCTGTTTTTGGCAGCAAAACCGGTTTTTCAACCTGAACACCGAAGCAGTTGTTGTGATAAAGTTGCAGGAATACAAAGCTGGTGAAAAACAATAAATGGGAATTTAAGACATTTTTCCAAGTATACACGCAATGATCCTAAATATATTATATTTAGTAACCTCGGGTTCACACCGGTTGGTTGACCAATCTCTCGTACAGCGGAGCTCCTCTGCAGAGATCCTGTAGGTGTTGTATCACCCGCTGTAGCACTTGTCCATTTTCCAGCCACTGGTGTCATAACGGAGATGGTGTGACCACGGTCTCTCCGTATAGGTTGCAAATCCTCACTTTGTGCTGAAAATGTATTGTGACAAAGCCAGGTTACAGTTCCGAAAGTCGATCAAAACCCAAGTCAAAAACACACCTTTGCTAGGGCTTAGAGGTGGAGACTTTTTCAGCTCTGGGCAACTTGTCCTAACATCAGAAAAGGCATCAACACCACCTCTATGGAGTATGCTAGATGCCACAGCCTTCTCCGCAGCCATCGAAGCACGCCGATCACTGCTCTGAACCCTTGGAGCACTAATGTTTGACCACATTCCCCCAACTACTGGATCATCCTCATCTAAAGCACTCCTTGGAAGTGTAACCTCCTCACTGAGCTTGCGTAGGGACAATGTTGCAGCGGCTCTAGCCGGACGGGTCATTAAAGGAGATGGCGATTCCTTCTTCGGAGTACCCGTCAAAACAAAACTATCATCATCTAGATAGGATACAATCAATGTAAACTTCCTACTGCTGCCACTATCTCATCTATCCTAGGTGTCCAGCAGTTTTATGAAACCAATTGTGTCCTTTTAGCAAGCTTTTAGCAACCAAGAAATGAATTGCAACTACAAAAACTTCTTCAATCCATCTAATGTCCCTAACTGATGGACACCCAAGTGTGAATTCCCATACCAGATTGTTTTCTAGGGGTTGTTGCAGAAATCACCGGTGCAGATGCCTCAGTTCCTGAAAGACAATGGAAAGAAGTCAGAGGCTATTCCGCCATTAAATTTGCGATGAACACGAAAAATAAATCACCAGATGCTGGCAATGGTGAAGGTGTCTGAGAAGATACAATTTCAGAAGATTCAGAAACACTCAAAGGATCTTCTCCTTTCAGGGGTGACTCGGACTCTGGAGGAACCATGGGAACGCCGTACTCCACAAGACTGGCAATCTCAGCCAATGGCATGTCTGCGTTCTGGACAAGCTGCAGTTGATTCTCGATCCTCATCACCCAAGAGATGTTGCCGGAAGGCCTGCGGACAAGGATCTCAGCCCAGCCATGGTACCAACAACTGCAAAGCCGCGTTTCGGAGGCAGCCATGCCGCCAGGCGAAGTAGTCTTCGACTCGTACATAGTTCCCGAAGACATTTTTCCCAAAGTTCCGAGCTTAATGAGCATGTCATCTTTAGATCGTGTGACGGAATCTTGCTGATCTCCACTGAGACTCCTCATAACAGCCGAACGGTGTCTCCGTCTTCCAGAGAGGTCAGGTTCTAAAGTGTCCACCGGTGCTGCAATTACATTAAGAACGCTTAAATGCAATCAAAATTCTCACTCGCTTTCAACAGAAGGGATTATTACTTATTTTTAGTACACAAAACCACACCTTCCATGCTGCTAGATGGACTCTTGAAGACACTAGCACACTTCTCGCACACGCCGTATCGAGATGACCGAGATGCGCAACCGCTTGTGGTGACCGTCACAAGGGTGTTGCCCATCAGCCACGTGCTCTTCTGGCCTTGAGACAGAAGAAATTCTGTAAGCGGTGTCCTTTTCGGTAACACGGAGCACGAGGCAAAAGTGTATCTCGCCAAAAGGTCCACGCAAGTCTCGGTGAGTTCGACGTGGAAAGCGTTCACTTCCTCATTTGATGGTGAAGTACCTCCACGTGGCCTGCCCATAAGGTAAACAACTAACCTTCACAAATTGACAACTACGTTTATTATCATATGGAGATTACATTACCCTTTGGTGGAAAGGTCATCATCAGCAAGTGCAGTTTGTTGCTGTTGTTGTTGTTGCCCAGTTATGTCCCCAGAAGGAGCTACTATATTGCTCTTTAGGCTCTGAAAGACAAATAAAACGTTGTAAATTATATTGATATTATTATATAATTTGCTGGCAATGAATAGATTTGTGTACTTTCATGATGAACTTGACAAAACCCTTGCGGAAGGGAAGTTTGCATTTGAGGAACCACATTGCGATGACGTGGTGTGCCAAGGATACTACATAGTGGTTGAATCTATAAAATGAAACAAATAGTACCAAGTTTTTAAGATGTTTAATAATAGCTTTTGCTGTTAAACAAGTAAAATGTATAATGTGAACAACAATTTTTATAAAACAATATTATCGATATTAAATTCAGAAGTAAATATGTACAGTTGCATATATAGATCTAAAAGATAAGATAGAATGAATATAAACCAACTTGAAAGGGTTTGTGTATGGAAGTGCAATGGCAAAGATGCTCATATATTGGTCCTGAACGAAGCTCGCAAACAATTTCGGCAAGCAGATCAGTGCTATACATAATATCAAAATAAATAAGAACTATACATTGCAATTAAATTATAGCCATTATCAACTTACTGGAAAGAAATTCCAAGACTGGAATGGCAATGGCAACCGTTGCCGAGATTTTCGATAAAGCCAGAAGGACCTCGGGTAACACCTTGAACAATGTGTCTGGCATTTCCAATATTGCCACAGTCAAGTTGAGTATGCAAACACGAGAGCTTTTTGTAGACAGACCACATTGAAGACATTTCACCAATAGTTTCTAAAATAAACGGTCCTTCTAATCAATCTAATCCAAACTCAGAAAGTCTTCCATAAATACACTTCGCGTACCTGCAAATTGCTATCAAAGAACTTATGATACGACACCAATCCAGCAATCACTTGCAAAACGGCCAATGAGAAATCAGATCTTTGGAAATCTGCAGGAATATTCCTTAACGTATCGGGCAGCCGCAAGTTCCTATCGCTCACCTGCAAGTTAACCAACTAAATTAACCAAACCAATCAGCGGTAAAGTGCATCATCACATACGTACCAAACCACACACACTCGAACACAACACTGAAATTGAACTACAACCGGAAACCAGCAATTTGTCTCTCAGTAGCCTCGTCAACCCAGTTAGCACAGTCTTTAAAACAGACCAATCTTTCTCCTTGAATTCAAAAAAACCAATAGGAATTCAGCAAACTAATTCAAATATTTATATTTAAAAGGATATTAAAAATCTCACCTGTTTCAAACAAACAGTTATCACTTGAAACAATGGTTCTACCGAGAAGTAGCACGGATGCGCTTGAGGGAACGTGAAAGGATTCGGTGACATCGGTAGCGGACTCAGGGAGCTCATCGGTAGTCTGAAATAATATTAAATAATGAATTGGAAACATTTGCAAACAAGCACAACTAGTTTCCAATTTACCCTGTAGAGCAGAAAATATAAGAGCTGTAACGGATTGCACCAGTGCTGCTATCCAAAAGTCCGAGACGTCGGTCAGTATGTGACCGGATCCTCATCAGGTTGTCAAACACCAGGGCCCTCAAGTTGCTCGTTTGAGTTCCTGTTGGGGAACAGTGGTACTGCGCTTGCAGGTGGTCTATCAGTGTCTTGAATACACTTAAAGCCAGAGTTGTCGGCATCATGTAAAACTTCATCTACGTCAGTTAATAATAGAAATACAGTTTCAGTACATGTTAAATCAGAGTTTTGAAACAAATGTCAAATACAAATTGTGATGATACAACACTCAGTGGACTCGATTTACCCAGAAAAGTTCAATTATTCCCGTCACAGCAGTCTTGACATCAGCAATAGCATTCTCGTCAACGATATGTACCGCGTCCTGAGAGTCTATCCTGCCCCCGCAAAGATGAATAGGATCGAATGGATGTAAAACAACCTTTATATATATCGAAAACATGCCATTAATAACACCTCTAAAAACAGATACATGCACAAATTCATTCACAGTCACAGATATGAAGTGGACCGTATGCTACAACGCAGCGTTATACTCATTAGTCTATTCGACGGGAATGCAAAAGCCACTTCATCTCCGTGACCAAACAGACAATAGACAGCATTACCCTTTGCAGGATATCCAATATATCCACACAGATCTTACTACTACAGTCGAGGGCAATATCTACTAACAGCTCCACCGCACGGATACGCACAGTCGGGTCGCTTTCGGACTCGATGTGACTCACGACCGGCAATACTATTTTCTCGGTAATATCATCCTGGAAAATCAAACAGTTTCAGTCAGATTATATTATCCAAAATGACCGAACAAATGGTACAAATGAACCGAATCAAACACCAACTTCGTAAATACTGCGATTGGCCGCAATGACGAAAGATATGGCATCTATCATCTTGACGCGGATAACAGTGTTGCCTTCCTGCCTTGTGAAACAACAAACTTTTCAACACAAGTTAACGCTTACAACATTTATACATAATCTATAATAACATTATACATTTCAGCAAACAACTATTATCAACTTTTCCCATACAATTCTGTTAAATGCCGAACCATGCATTTTTTTACTTCAAATTATCCATAGAAAAGTGGACAGTGTGTTACAAAACTATTTCTAGTATTACCAAAATAACATTTCCCAGGGTGTAAATGACTTGTGAACTTACTTAAAGAACCTCTCCACCAACGCGTTCAAACTATAAAGCCAGTTGGAATTCAGCGGATGGATACTCTGTGTGCGAAACGTTATCAAACGAAGCACCGATGACTCCTGGAAAAAGTAAATTATATTTAGAAAATGTAATAAAGAGATAGAGAGAAATGATTGAATGGGATTATTACAGGTCTTCTGGCTGCGTTTTTGTCCAAAATGGCGAAAAACCGCTCCTCACAACCTTTATATTTCTTCTCATCGTAAAGCTGCTCAATTTTATTGATGATCTCGTGTACATAGTTGGCGATATCTGCTTGCGTCAGAGGGAATTCTGCAAGTTTCCTAGCTGGAAGTTCTTCCATTTCTTCCCTAGGACCTACGAACCTAGTCGGAGGTTCCGGGCAATGACCGCGACTGGCAATCTCACGGTCCTGGCAAAGAACGCAAAGAAATCAGCATTGTACATTTTTACGGTACGTATTACCACTCTTGGTATTACAAAAGAAATAATAATCTGTAGGTTACTTCTGCAATAACAAGCAGGGCTTCCAAAAGATCCATCACCAAGTCCCAGATCGATTGGTGAAGCTCCGATCCGCACTTCACCACTAACCGCTGCAGCGACACGCAAATCTCACTGGCGACCAATAAGTTTTTGGTACTGAGAGCCTACAAACATTTTACTTATTAGGCTTCATTACCTGTTCTTTAAAATCTTGAAACAAAAAATGGGGAAATTTACCCGGAAGAAAAACGGCAAGGCTACGCAAGGAGAGAATTTCAGCGACGTGATCTTCTGATTGCCCCACAAAGCCATGCCGATGAAGAACACGGCACCACGGACCAGTTGCACGTCAGCTAAATTTTCCCTGTGGTAAACCAATCCCGATTAACCTTAAAATCCAAATCATGTCTGCTAAACATCCATTGGTTCCATACCTGAACTGCAAAATGCCACACAGCGTGTACAGCGCGCTGCAACCGATTTTAGTGCCGAGAAGATTGTGAACGAGCTGAATTGAATCAACCTCCAAAATTCAATTAACTTTGTAGGAAATATTTAACAATGCCACAAAAATATACCTTTAGGCTTGACTTGAAGAACTTTTCCACATTAACGGTCTGACACAAAGTGGGGATTATGTAATGCAAAGTCTTCGACGGTAGATAACTGTAACCGATGGCACCCTCAAGAACTTCCAGAGACAGCTAAATTAATGTTAAAAAAGAAAAAGATTGACACATTTCTGCACAATACCACGAGTATAATTATAACCTCAACTCCTTCAGCCAGTTTAGTAGTCAACGCGTATTCACAAGTGACACTACAAGAGTTGCAAAAGTTACAAAACAAGTAAAAACCGCTGCTGCCGACATGGGGATAGATGACAACTTACATCACAACGAACTCAATGGTGTCTTCGTCGATAAATGCAGAGTTGAACTTGATGAGGTTGGCGTGGATTTTGAGAACGTCAACAGCTTTGGATGTCTTAAGTGATTCCGGCATTAACCGAGCAAGAAATCTCCCTGTCAAACAATTAAATACAATTTATTAAATTATGTTTAATTCTAATTCAAATCCTACTTCTGCCTTTTACCTATATGATTCTCAAAATCATTCACTTCACGGCCAGTCTTTGTCAGGAGATCGAGGATTTCAAGCCTATCAACCAGGTCTTCGGGGACGTCGTGTTCTTTCACCGCTCGGAAGATCTGGGCTCTCATGTTTCTCAGCCATTCAAACTGTCAAATGTTATGTTCAATTGAGACACACTACCATATGCAAATAAGTTAATTAATATGGCCTACTTGAGTATGAGTGATGCATTTTAGCAGGTTCAATAAAATGAGCCTGTTGGCACGAGGCTGGTCAGGTACAAAGAGGTCTTCAACATGAAACCACACATCTTCTATCCCATACTGAAACAAAATATAAATCGTATATATTAATGTCAGCTACACTCGTATTTCATACAATTTTATTGTGGGGTAAAAAATGAAATAACGTGTTCATTAAAATATTTTATGAAAAAAAAATATATTCTATTAGCACACATTAAAAATTGAATATTGATTTTCAATATGAAGTTGGAATATGTTTTCAGTTATATAATTATTGTGTTCAAAACAGTATGTACATATATTACCAACCTCCTTTTTGTTAACTTTACGGAAATTTACTGTAAAAAAACTGTAATATGTGATGCAATTTTTATTTATTTCTTCCCAATTTGTTAAAATAAAATTGGAAAAAATATTAATTTAAACTTGACCAACATCTTCCAGCCGTCTTCCAGGAATATCCTCAATCAATTGTTTGATGGCTTTTAGTCTGTGTCCAGTTGGAGACTCCCTACCTATGTCCTTCATAACAAAAACGCACAATTTAATTTTTATAATTAAAATAAAACATTTGTAATTCATTATAACTTTAACATAATATGAGAATTAATATATGAATTGCCTTAAATAATTCTGGGGTGAGTAGAGAATCCTGTCTGTGTTGTTGAGCCGGAGTAACACTCTTGGATATACCAAAAAAGCTCTTCAACATTTCTGGAAATCTCAGTTCCTTTCCGTCTTTTCCTTGTTTTGCCATAGACGGTCCCGATTTGTTCTACGGTAAAAACCTATTTCTGCAAACAAAACGCGTAATTTTATTCAAATCTGATAGAAAGCACGAGCATCGCTGTTATTTTGTACAATTCGCCCGAAATTACATCTCCACCCGTGTTTAGTTTTCCAAAAATCCGTGCAAAATTCTCACATTAAGCTTCGCACGAAATTCTCTTGCACGAGAAAAAAGGGTGCGCAATACAGATCACGTGATACTATTGATTTCGCTGGGAGTTGCACGAAACACTTGCAAAGAAATACGAGGTGTGCAATAAAGTTGCAACAGCGGAGGAGGGGGATGGAATTTTCCATTTTAATTACACTATCAATCCGTTTTCACATAGTAATTTGCATGCATCGAACTCTGTTTACCAAAATGAACTAATAAACTATTAAATCATTGATTAATTACAGCTTAAAACTTCTAAAATACGAACTAACCTTACCAAGACGAAAGGAATCACACCATGGCAGAAACAGCTGATCGGGACAATGGTGTTGCCAGATCAAGAGCAATGTCTTCCCAGCAATGAGCTATTTATGTCCTTTTCCAACGTATATATAGTATATTGTTTGAGCTAGGTATGCCGGATACAATTGGCTTAGCGTGACGTCACGCGCGGAGTTTGCTCAACATTAATTATATTCAATTTCGCAACAAGTTTATTATTGTAATCCCAAGCTATTATTTATGTACAATAAAAAATAATGTCAACATTTTAGTCCATTTTTGGGATAAAAAATATTTCAATTTGTATATAAAACTAGTATTGCAATAATAATAATCATTGAATTTATTTTATTAAAACTCTTCATACGTATCAACAATATTCCATGTCAACATTTCGATGCAATTCACATTTGTATAGGCATTATTACAGTGCATAATTAATTCACAGGTTTACATTCTATTTTGTACTATTGTACTGCACAGAGGCATTTACTTTCTTTAAAATACGCAACTTGATTAATTTAAACCAACCGAAATATAGAAATAGTACTATAAACAAATTCCTGCGCAAAATATAATCCCAACATTTGCCATACATAGCATATAATGTGCATATTTATGGAAAAGCAAAATTTCCAGTTTAAAAAATTACAGATACCACAATTAACATTCATTTGCGCATTTCTTATGAATATAAACTTGATATCAATTTACACATAAACTTTCCTGCAATAAAGTTTCACCAAACACAAAAGTGCTTTTCCTATTCCACTGGTAATAAAAACACAAAATAATACTGAATCCAAATTATTACTTCAACAAATGCCCTTGTAAACGATTTCAACTTCCAATGTAATTCATTAAATCTTACATATACACATATATAAAATGATATTTCTTACTCTTTACTCTGTTGCCGTAACAATACGCAATTCTTATTGCGGCACACACCCTTGTAATAAATGCAACCACGGAACACTCGTAAATTCTCTTTATACCGAATGTAAAAACGTTTCAATTAAGCCACTTCTTCAAGAATGATATATCCTAATAAATTTTACGAATATTAGTGAATCACAATTTTCTGGCGCTGGAAATATGCAAAACAATTATATTTGTTGTTTTTCCACTTTTCAAATCCTGATTGTGCGATAAATGGATACAACATTTTCTAATTATACATCCATAGTGATTTAATAACAGTTTAGGTCGAATTTTGTCACAATTATGAATTATACTTCCATTTAAAGCCGCTACATTTAAGCCGTCAATGCGAAATTTGCGTATTTTTCATCGGAACTTTAAACAGTGGATTAAAAACGTATCAAAGATTATCCAAAATCTTTACATTTTTGCATAAATTACACGTCTAAGTTGCCATTTGATATCCCACAACCACTAATTTAACACGCTCGGAATGATCTCTGAGAATGTCATAATGTACATAATAACAATTCACTTGAAATATACGTACATAATTATACACTATCGATATGTTCCTTATAATGGCGAACAAGTCCCTTTATAAATAGTTTCTTCCTTTAAAAAAACCTGCAAAATTCATCTCACTTTCCACATAAAATCAAACATCTATAATAAAATCAAATCTACCGGATAAAACAAAAATTACATCATTATTTTCTGCCATAAAATAGCCATTCAAAATAACTACCCCACGATCGGGTATTCAAGTAAAAATAAAATCCACCGAATTTGGAATGACTAACCATATATTACAACAGAAGACAGAAGCACGAAGCTCGTCACCGGGAATCAAGAAACCGCGACAATGCGCAAATGCCGTCACAAGTATTAAGGCAACTGGTGTTGGCAGTAAATCCTGCAGTAACCTATTCAACTTACCCCAGACACAGTTCAAATTTCTTGCAATTCTCTGCAATAAAAAAGTTTTACAAATCTTCGTTCAATGTAGCTGCGTAGTAGCCATGTCCGTTGGGTTCAGAAACGTCAAAATGAAAAATGGAGGCCATCGTTGGTGCAAAATAGTTTGTTATCATTTGCAGGAGGCAACTTGTGTAGGAGAGCGCAGTGGGCCATCAAACACTCGACTCTGGCATCATCATGTAGCATTCAGTGTCCTCATCGTCCGAGTAATGTGGCTTCTCGATTGTTTCTCGGCACACTTTGCGCTCTTCGTGTCTCTTGTGAGCATTCAAAGCACCCATGCTTGCGTACGGCCGAGTTCCACGAAGTGATTTGCTCTTTTCCTTTTCCTTATCTTCCCTTCCTGCAAAGAACAAGGTAAGAAAACATGCACTTAATTAATGCAGTGGAACCATTTCACGGCATCTACTAAACTTTCATTTCAAAATTCCAGTATATTTCCAGTATTTTCAAGGATATTTATAACTTTTTTCCAAGACACAAAACACAAAGTGAAAGATAATTACATAACAAACCACATTAATCCCTTAAAAACTGACGAATAAGTTGAATGAACCATCAAACTTCAAAATTCTCATGCTTCATTGGTATTTTGTTACAAGCAAATTAGAAGAGGAACACAGAAATGATACATTTCCAAGGATTAAGAAACAAATTCCAGTATAATTGCAGGATTTTAAAGATTTCCCGTATCAGTAGAGCTAGAGTTTGATATTGATCTAATGATTCATGAATGGAAAATCCATAGAAAACTAGTTAAAAAGGCAGAAAATGTCTTCTTACATCTCAGATAATCTAGGATTTTGAATAAGAGAGTTTTTTATGCTACTCCAAGTTACATTGTACTAACGTATAATATTGTAATTACAAATCACACAACACGTCACACCACATACTGACCCACAACGCTGAGATTGTCCTGCGATTTGCTAACTTTAGCGTTAAAATGTGCCGGTTGCATCCGATGAACCCAATGCTCCGAACCGGCCGAAGAAGTTGAGTCCGAGCTACTGCATCCTACAAACGAACATTCGAAACAAAAACCGCGCATTTATTACGTAGAAGTGCAGCTCCTGAAAGACGGTGCTGCATGCAACGGAATATCAAAAAAAGCAAACGGTCCAAAGACCCTGTCATGCATTACCTTAATATTGCTTCCTTCATCGATAAAAAACCGTAACCGTTCCATGCATTACCTGAAGACATACTTCTTCTCTGGTAAAAGAGTATGTACGCCGACGGGGTAACTATTGCGGATTCCTCAATCGGCTGCACTTTCGTGTCGTCGAAGTTGTACCACAGCCCGTCCGTGGGGTTCTTGCAAAACGCTGAAAATAAATCATTCTTATATCAACTCACTAGTCCGGCCAATTGCATTTAAGTACCTACACATACCCGTGTAATGTCCACTCTGTAACATTCCAACGTGGTTGCACACGCCGTACAGATCGTAGACGTTTGCATCTTCGCCGCGAGAGAAGTTCCGTTGATTTCTCTTCCACGGAGACCACGTCAAGAAACCGAGTCCGTTGTGATGTAACCCGGTGTCGTTGTTATGGAACGATCTGTGAACGGTGTGCAAGCTCATGTCCAAGCCGGTTATTGGGAATTCCACTAAAGTGTCCAATTTGGTACGTTGAGAAGCCGTCTGCAACAACACCGACAAGAATATTAATTGGATTCAGAATGCCATGATAATGTTTAATAACACAAGATAGTGATATTACTTGTCTGAATCGCATTAAGTGAATGACTAGTATATCCGGCACGGACCAAAGACTGATCTTCTTCACGCACTGCTCGTGTTTCATGCAGTTTGGACACTTCCACTGATTATCCACTCCTAACTGTAATCCAAATAACAAAAATCTCATTACTTTGTATCGACCACACCTATAATTTATCAGCGTATTCGCAACGTTATCTGCGCACGAACAAACCTCTTCCGCTTGCAAGTACAGCTCAAAACACTCATTCAACGTAGCGTTAATTGGCAAGTTCTGCTCATTACGGTGTGCGTCAACACTGGGATGATCTTCAACAGGATCAGTCACGTCGGCTAACATCCTGCAAAGAAAGCATAAAAACAAAATGAAAGGCTAGACCGCTAAACCCATCATCATCAGCGCGTAACGGCAACAGTTGAAATAGGCATTCACCTATCGCAATCCGTCTGATCCCACTCCACATTAAGCTTAAGGTGTTGAGGTCCATGGCCTGCTTGTTGAGCCGTTGCCAAGGCTTCGTCCACCGTTTGCATGTACAGCGGATGCTCCACATCGTCCGGCAAATAGCATTTACCGTCCAGACCGTCAACGACTCGAAGCCGGATCATGGCTTCGGATACCGTCTCGATCACCTGTGGGTTCATGATGGCTTTCATTTCCTTCAGGATGCTGGATTGAAGGTCGTTGTACGTGCTCATGCGGCGAACGAGAGTCGTGTACGGACATCCAAATCTGCTCCTCCCCAAAAAAAAGATCTTATTTAGTGAAATTACATAGTATCCATTACACCACAATTAAGCATTAAAACCAATTGGAGTTTAGTGACAGTTACTGACATCTGAAGAATGAATTAAATGCAATTATGATCAATTACAATTACGTTTTTGATTGATTTTAATCAATCTTCTAGTTTATCTCCAGACTCAAAAGGGGTTAACGTATCTTAATCAATTACGTCAACTGAAAAACATTTCCAGCTAACGCAATTTATAATTTCCTTATACTTGCCTCTTAGCTTGCTTTCCAGCTCCAAGCCTGTTTAACCAAAGGAGTAGAAGGTGTTCCTCCTGTTCTCTCTGATCAGCTGGCTTTGGGCAAGGTGTTTCCACCACGTACACGTTGTCCGAGTCTTGAATCGCCGAGATTGGTTGTACGTCAGCGAAAGTTCTACCGAAATTATCCTCGTGGATCTCGGTGATGATCATCTGCTTCTCTGGGATGCCAGTCTCCTTGGACAACGTCTCCCTTAGGTCCTGGATGTTTCCATGGGCAATAACGCTGACGCCCATCTTCACCTGCACCAACCAACAAACATTTTCCACATATTATAGCAAATATTCAATGTGTAATTACAGTGACAGACATTGGAGAATGAAATGTTATTTATTATAACCTGCTTCGGCAACTTGTCAAGGTACACCACCGTGCAGTACATGGGCCTGGTCTGTCGCTGAGGAATAGGCACACTGATGCACAAGAAAGGGTCGTAGGTGATGCTTAATTTTTGGCAGTTGTGACACGTGACCGAAGACTGGAACTGTGCTCGGAAGATCTCGTTCACGAAGCTGATGTTGCTTCGCTGATGGTTGGCCAGCGACACAGCGGCAAGGTCTTCGTTGTGCTTACCGTGGTTATTCTGAAATATTGTACCACCAATTTATAATGTGTTAAATGTACCCTATCTTGTAAATCAACTGCAGTAATACATGCTACTTTTGAATATTTGAATACCTTTACTGTATAACAAACTTTCAGTTTAAAGGTGAACTGACAAGGTTTTGTAACATACCCTGGAAATTGTGCAATTCTATAGAATTGATGCCAATAAAACGATTGGCTCAAACGAAACTTTTCTAAAAAATTGTTACAAATAGTTACGAGTAGTTACAGCGGGCGTCATGGAAGGTCGGTGTCACCGCGCTTGTGTCACAGTGTCCTGTTTTGTGCTTTATTTGCTAAAAACATGATTTAATATACGTACAATACTCTTCATGTGTGTCAACTTGTAATTTTTATCAAACAAAAAGTAGCACATTTACCATCTGTAACCTTCATTTTGTATTATTGTTCACACACTACAGATGTGTTGTAATCATTATTTTTTTTTTTTACTACAGGTATGTTACGTTTAGGTTTTGCTCCTAAAAGTGTCTACAAAATCATCTAGATACATTAGTACATGCACTCTATTCAATATTCAAACCATGTTCAAACAATCGGTTGAAACAAACTGATGGGAAGTAATTACTGGGCCCGTTTCTTCAAACAAACGTCCGCCATGTTTATCGCGCTGGCCGCCATTTTCGAACGTCAATCGCCAACAAGCGAGGAAAGCAAATTAACCGAGCAAACATCGTTATCTTGCCAATCTGTGCCAGCAGAAAAATTAGAGCAAAACGACCAACTGAAACCAACATACTGAAACTAACATACACTACAGCTTTTATTATTGCTTACCGGAGAGGCGATTGAGCGGAAAAATCGCTCCATAACGAATGACACAGACAAGTGGGAAACAATGAACAGGCGCCATTTTGGTGCCAATGTTCATAACCTCATCATGATTTTGCTTTCACCTCACCACAGGAAACAGCATACAATATTGTTTCGCTTATGGTTTATGCACGGTTTTTGTTAAAAATCTTCCACTTCAATAAACTTGCAGGAAACTGCAGTGTTATTGTTTTGTTTATAAATCGCATTCCGAAAATATTCACATTTTTGTTTCAAAACTACGTCATTTCTGATGCAACTCAAACAATGGGCGTGAAAAACCAGTGGTGAAAAATTTATTACAACAGTGTGAACAGTAATGCAAAAATGAAGGTTAACAGAGGGAAAATGTGCTACTTTTTGTTTGGTAAAAATTGAGAGTTTTTCAAAAATAAATTACAGCACATTCTATGAATAGGCCTAATGCATCATAATATTAAATACTAATGACAAATTAAATTTGCAGTATTTGCTGTAATTACGTTTGTATATGCATGCACGCAATACATGTTAAAATACATGCAAATGAATATATTTTTAATGTGGAAGGAAATGTGATATGTGGCAAAACAGGATATTGCAGCATTTTGGGAGTGTATAAAATAATGAATATTGTTTTACATACAGAGTACATGCTTATGCATGTCACGTGACAAAACACTGCAACCGCAATTCGCAAACTATTTATGTCCCCTCATTATTTGTTGCCATAAACGATCATTAATTTTTATTGTCGGATGCAATCAATGCTACTATTAATAACTGCGCAACTTTTCTGCAATATGACGCAAACAACCTCGCACTTTTTAAAGGTGAGATCTAAATAACAACCATCACAATTTTAATTAGATTACAACATTGCATTACGAAATATCTGTCAACAACCGAAACCACAATCCTGCACAAAAACATCCGCAGAATGCAGTTCAGGAACTTTATAAGGGAAATTAAAGGTATATTAAAGGTGAACTGACAAGGTTTTGCAACATACCCCGAAAAAACTATCATTTGATTGCCGCTAATTTAGAAACATTGTCTGAAAATTTGAGGCCATTTGAAGCATTATTGCCATAGATATGAATTATTTAGTTTCATACCTGTGGAGTGTACTGAGTAGTATATTGTGAGATACCTACACTGGAGCGCCATTGATAAGTTCTACCATTGGCTAAAACTGCTGAGGCGCTTGGCCTCAATGGCTGAAAATTCAAATTTTGCCAGAACAGGACACTGTGACACCAGCAAGGTGACACCGTCCTTCCATGACACCCTCTTTAACTACTCGTAACTTTTTGTAACAATTTTTAAAAAAGTTTTGTTTGCGTCAATCGTTTTATTGGCATCAATTCTATAGAATTACACACTTTCCAGGGTATGTTACAAAACCTTGT
>JAQFZQ010000769.1:0-26895 GCA_034696005.1 Glomeris marginata
TTTGGGGAAGTACTATTATTATTATGCTCTATTCAATAAAAAATCACCAAAAGAATCTGAGGGGGTGTGGTGAACAACACTGGTTGATCTGACATGGAATGACCCTTCTGTGTTTCTCTTTTAATTTGCTTGGAACTAAATACCAATTAATTAGCTACTTCATTCCACTTATTCATCACTTTTTAAGGGATTAATGTGGTTTGTTATGTAACTATCTTTCACTTTTAATGTATTTTGTGTCCTGGAAATTAAGTTATAAATATCCTTAAATACTGGAATTATACTGTAATTTTGAAATGAAAGTTTAGTAGACACCCTGTATTATAATTATTTATTTATTTAAGATATTTACATAATTATAAGTAGCATTTAATTTAATATGATAAGGTTATTGTTAAACTTATGGAATTTGACAATAGTTGCTATAAACATATAATATAGACAAGTTTTCTAGCATAAGCATGTTTTTAGTATGCAAAACTGCTGTAATTTGTGTTAAAAATCACATTTTCCGTCGTAAACAAGTTTCCACAATAGACAGATTCCACCTTAGACAAGTTTCACACCTAAATTAACTAGAAGATACACTTTTATTGTGATGTAATAACTAAAATTAAATAAATTGCATTGTTAGTTATCCTAATGAACTTTTTACTAACATTTTAATAAAAAAATTTTGAAATTTTCATTGTAATTAATAATAATTTAACGTTTATAGTACATATGATATATGAAATTGCATTTCTTAAAATTATAGCTTTTCATTTACATTTGTAAATGACTGTGATTATATAATATATTGTGAAATGTATTTTGTTATAATATTTTTTGTTTTGTTTTGGGGTTTTTCATACGATTATTTTATTTATTTTTTGTTTCTGCAGAAAATCGATTTTCATGGTTTATTGTTTCACTTTTGTTTTTATTTGAACTAAATATGTAGTAAGATAGATGATGGTCAACGTGCGACCTGAATTATTTATAAGTACAGCAGTTTACCTTTAATACTTACAGGAAACTATAGAGAAATCCTATATTTTCTTTGTTTGCAGCTCGAGGTTTCAAAAGAACACGTTGGGCAGTGTAGTGACGTCATTGGGCGCCATTTTGACCGGGGAAAGAGCATGATATTGCACGCAGTATATTATCTTTTACACTAATAATACATATAAATAGTGAATTTGGCAGGAATTGGTTGCACAATTGTAGTACTTTGCTGCTATATGTAGTCCTATTACATACAATGTCACATGGGGAATAAATGTCTTTCTAGATTTTCCTGACTTCAAATGTAAAAGTTAAAATACAGAGAGGCAAGGTATTGGAAAAATACAACAATAAAGAAATCACACGTGACTGCATGTGAATTATTCTGTCACTTCCAATTTATAACCTATTGTAGTTGTCAGGGAGCGTGCAAAATGTATGTTTTACATTAAATATTTTAACTTTACCCCTTTCTATCTAGAAATGTTTTTGTAAAACTTTGGGTAAAATTAAATTATAATTTAACTGATATTATGTTTAGTTATATATAGATTATTTTTGTGAAACTAAATTGTTAAAGTAAATTAATACAGTAAATATTTAAAGTGTTCAACTAAATTCTTGCAGACAAAATAGGATGACATTTTGTAATTTGTATTATTTTCAAATAGGTAATTCAAGTGAATATTAAATTGAAGTATAAATTAAAGATGAAATAAAGCATGTGAATTTTATTAATAAAATATATTTTGGAATTTAGCTTTTTTGTTATAGATATTAAATTATGGTTAGGCCTATATTAATAGGTGGATTTACTGTTTAAATAATTGAAAGTACTTTATGAGATGGTTAAGTACATCATAGTTTATACCTAGAAACTTAGTCCTAATATGTAAAATAGTTTAAGGTTGTTAGATGAACTGATAAATTCAACTCTGATAACTTTTAATTGAAGTGGATGAATTTGAAGCAGTTCACCTTTAACGGAATGATAAGAATCCTCTTTATATTTTATTTTGGGGAAAAATGGGGATAGAATTTAGTGAGGTATATTGGATGATGGGAGGATTTTTGATTTTGCTCGGGTATTTGAGGGTTTTGTCACGTGACCTCAATAAAAGCCGCATAATATACTTTCTTGGCAGCTATAGGCCCTTGATCGGTTGCTCAATCATATTTCGTTGAAGAGCCAATAAGACGTTTTCAGTAATTTTAGCATCTGGGTGAATGGGAAAGTTTTTGGTCGGCGGCCATTTTCCGGTCATTGACCACCAACATGGCCGCCTGCCCATATAAAAATCCCACCGCAAATTACCTAAAACCGTGAACCAACGGAGCGTTTAATTTGCATTCCACCACATTTGCCTTTTACTCGAACAAAAACCAAATTGAACCAGGGTTTATAGGAAAATCCTACGTATACAGTGAAAATTACCTCCATATCTTGGCTATTATATTTCTGGCAAAGAATCTCATTTTCCCATTCACTTATATATACAATATATGCCCTACTTTTTCTTATTTTTCCCACAGTGTTCGAGTAATTAATTGCTGAAAGTTTGCACTCGTAGCCTATACTTATTGCATAAGTATAAAGATATTAGCTTCTCTTTCAATTTAATTGAAAGAAATTATTGTTATTAAAGTTGTTTAATTACTGTAGGTTATTTGATGCAAGATAGACTGTGGTTATTGATTATTCTCATGGGTGGAATTATATTTAAACAGCTGGTTTTAATACATGAATATGTTTATTTGAATTAGTTTTTATCCATGTTGCCAACTTCATAAAAAGTGAAAAACATGTTTGTTCAAGATCCCTTTTCCAATTATATATACAGATATATAATAATATGTATACAAATGGGAGAATTTTGAAGTTTTTAATATAGCGCCACCTGCTGCCATAAACGGGAAGTATAATTACAAATGATCAACCCTAGAGGTAACCCTAAAGGCAAAACCTTCTATATTTGGAATAAATGTCAGAATAAATGTCAGAATAAACTGTAAATGAAGACGCATCTTGTGATAAATAAGAGAAATAAATACTTCTGAACAGTATGGATTCGGAATAAATCAGAATAATGATTTTAACGCCCTCTGGTTGCAGAAAAGAGAACTATATAGTTAGTTTTATGACAAATTCATCCTCCCCAAATTAATTCAAGTTGAAATGTATATTTTGGATAATGGAGAAATATGTTGATCAGTTAATGTTTGTTATCTTTGTGCAGTAATACAGCTAATAAACTCCTTATGTGTCCCACTTAACCGGAATTAAACCTGTATAAGTATGATTGTTTTAATTTTTAATTTTTTGAATTACTATAATATTTGAAATTTGTCTTTATTTTTTTGGGACTTGGTAGAAAAATGTTATTGTTATGTTTGTGCTGTTATGATGCTAATTATAACTCCTTATGTGTCCCACTAAACCGGAATTATGTGTACGTAGTTAGGTTATGGGAATGCAGTCCTTATTTTTATTAAATTTGTATATGCAGTAATATAGAGCATGTCTAATAATAGGCCTATAATTAATAATAATTAGTAGATTTTATAGCATTAGGCCTACATATATTTGTAATGGCCAAGTTGTAAATATATCAATGGAATTGATGTAAAAGTAAGATATAGGTGTATACGTGACAAAAGTTGTATTATGGGCCAAGTAATGCCTGCTTTGAGGCTATACTATCCTGCAGGCTGGTCCATTACAACAGAAAGCCTGTAATAAATTTCAGTGTCTTCTCCCAGGGGATATGATGCTCACAGAATAATAAGAAAACCTATCCCCAATTTCCTCCCATTTCATTTCAATTTCATAACAAAGTCATCAAATAAGTTTTTATTTTCGAAAAAAACACACAATTTTTGTTCATTTGGCACTTTCTCAGCTTTTTTCCCTCCATTTTTCACACTATTGTTTGCTGTTTGTTGGTTCTGGGTGAGATATACTACTTAACCCCTTACAACCCAACTCTAATTAAGGAAATAAAGAAGGTCCTTTTCCCACTTCCTGGTTCCCCCTTTTTTCTTACCCCCAAACACACAGCAAATTGGGAGTGACTTGCACATGTTACTCCCATATTTTATTTTATTTTTGTAGGGGAATAAAAGGGGGGAAAAAAGATTTATGAAAAGGACCATGTTGTGTGAACCCTGTGGACAAAAATTTGGCATGGTCTGTTCAGTGTACCGAAACGAAACCTACTCACCAGGGGTCGCTTTTGAAAACTCTTATTATGCGCTGTGAATTGCAGATGTTTCAGATGCATTAATATGTTTTGAAAGATTCGAGTTATTTTCTTGTTCAATGGTTTTAAATGGCATCTAATTTGTGTGTTATCGACTAATAGATTGTTGATTTGCTGGGGAAGTAATTTGAATGCAGGAATGTTGGGGAAATACGGATTGATGTTTGTTAAAATAATGGAAATCGATATTGTCAAATATTTTGAAAATAATACTGTGATATAAGTAATTTGGGGATTTTTGATATTTTGTTATAATTTGGAACGTGTAATTGTGAAGTAATGTTTTTTGTACATATTTCATAATTATTAAGATAAAATAAGTTAAATTAGTTGTTGAATAGTATGCTGAAATGTTTTATGCTGGAAAATTGGTGCACAATTAATTATTATATAACCTAATTATACAGTGAGCCAAACATATGTTAATTAAATATTCAGATTAATTAAATATTTGCACATTTAGATTTAATTAAATATATACATATTTATAATTTAATTTAATCTTTACATATTCAGATTTAATTCAATATTTTCTTATTCAGATTTCGTTAAATATTTACATATTATGTATAATTTAATAAGGTTTATACCTCAAATACTTTTTCTGTTATAGATTTTTTTGTTTTAATTTAACTTGGACAAATAATTGATTTAAAAAATTAAAATTGCTAGTATTTTATGTTTTGATTTTGTTTTAGCATATTGTCATTTTAATTTCAATTTTCAGTTTTGTCTTTTGTCTACTGACATTAGACAAAACTTTAAAAACAACCGAATAAAATCCTGATATTTTTGTTGTGATCATTATAGTAATTTGTTTTCCTTTAATGCAATACAATTTACCAAACATGTTATTCATTGTGAAACAACTTTAAATTACATGTAATATTTGATTTTTAAGTATGTCCATAATTAGTGATGATAAAGTCATTATATTTTCCAGAATGGGTGATGATTATCCTGATAAACTTGTGATATTATGTTTTTGGAGATGAGTAGTATAGGTACAAACAATTTTAAATGTACTACAATAGAAGTGTTTTTGTTGAAGTAGGCCTAAGTAAAAAAAATGTCCAGTTTGGCCCAGTTTGGTCCGTCCAATCAGGTTTATATTACAATTTATATATTGAACCGGATCGTCTTACAGTAAACTTAATTAAAAGTCCTGGTCCAAGTGAGAATCTGTGTTGACTTGCAAAGAACACAAACAACCAATATGGCCGCCATTTCCACACTTTCACTTTTTTATTTCTTATATGCGAGTGGTCAGGAAAGATTTACATTGGAGGTTTTTATTTGAGCAATTAATTATGCAGTAGTTCATCGCACCCGTATAAATTTCTGCACCTTCCCTTTCATTGCTATATTACTGTTTGTAACAGTCAAATGTGAAATATTTTCCTATATAAATATAATTATATTTTTTTACAACATGGTTTTTGAAAATTCTTCCCGAAATAAATATTAAATTAAATAAGTTTAATATTTTCTTATTTTTAAAAATACATTTGGCACGTAAATAATTACTTATTGTATAATTTAGATATAACAGCATGTAAATATATAATAAAACACTTATTTCCATCAATGGATTTAAATTATTTTGAAGGTATTTTCGTGGAAACTTCCTTTTATTGAGTGCCAATCTAAATTGGTCATATGTCTGCCTAAAAGATAGTTTACAAATGCCTAAAAAAAGTTAAAAATCTATTTTTATTTCTGGATAAAATCTGTCTTCCAGATGGCGCTGCGGTCGTTTGGAAAAAAAATCCTCCTTTCTAAATTTGATTTTTCCAACTGTAATTTTAAATTAGTACTAATATTCTGTTCTATGTTTTATTATACTGTATTTGATGATTTAAAACACATGGCCAACACTGTTCACTGTATTTTGAATTGCCAACTGGTTAACTTCTCATTTGACTTTGCTTTTGTTCCATGTGATGAAAGGTTATTCTCAACATTGTTTTCTTTTGTTTCTTTTCTTCTCTGTTTGTTTTTTAATATTTTTTTATAAAGACATTGCCCTCGTTAAATTAAACAAAATTCAAATTGTATTGATTATAATTTACTTATATATTTCCTGTTGTTCCAATATAAAACACTGACATGAACTGCTGCACAAAACAATGCAATATATTGCATAAAGTTAGTTTTAGTAAAATTGTTATTTGCTTACTGAATGTTGCAATTTTATAAAACAAACAAATTTGTGACAATAGTAATATAACAATTATTTTATAATTTCCTAGTTGCTAATAGCATAATATTAAATAATTGATGAATTATTATTTTAAATTTATACTTTCAAGTCGTGCTTAATTAATAATAAAACTATAATAACACTAATATTAATAATAGTAACTTCATTAATATATTACTGAAATTCTGCTGTGAAGTTCATTTTGAAGAATTTGAAATTTTGTAATTTTCCCAAAACCCTAGAACATGGGAATTGAATAAACATACATTCATAACCAAATTTGACATGTCTTTTTCTATAAAAAAAAAAAGAAATAAATCATTATATACAGAATTAATTTTTTTGAATGAATGTGGCAGTTCAATTTTTACGTTCAATTTATTATCCCAAAAGTTGAAAGTATTTTTCTTTTAGATGAAAACTTGAAATTACTGCGTGTATATAGAGTGTTTCAATTTGGATAAATATGTGTATAGTATATGCAGAAGGGTAAAAAGTTAGTTGCTTGAGGCATGTTTATTGAGATGAAGATGTTGTGCAGCGCCTTTGGGATTTTTTTTCTTCTTTTCTTGAGGCGTCTTTCAATTTTGACCTGCACTTCTAAGAAAGATGTGATGAAAGAAAAAGAAGAATGATACTTTGGTCGTTTTTCACGGCTGCACAAACTAATAAATTGCCATGCTGGCACTTGTATCAAATTGAGACCAGATTCTCAGGTGACATAACAACCAAACCGACCAATTTGTCCTTATCACCATCTTACAACATCTCCAATTTTAGATCCTTCCCTTTTATTGCTTCCTTTTTTCCACCCTCTTATTTCACTCTATACACTTTTACACTGTAAAGAAACTTTTTCCAACATTTTTCCAAGATTTATGATACAAATTACTTCAAACTACTGTATTTGTTTTGTTTTTTAATTCCAATATACTGTATATATAACATTACAATTTACTGAGCAACAAACATTTCTATTTATTATTATTAACATTTTACTGATCACATATTATTAAACAATCTATTAAAATAATTGCAATTTATTTTATGTTACAATACAATTTTAATTTTAAATTAATGTATAATTTAAATTACTCAGAAAAATCAAATTAACCTAAAAACTTGTTATTAAAATTGTTATCACATATATAATTATTGTCCCTGTTAAGCGGCATCGTGTCCCATGTAAGCGAATACAATTTTTTCCACAAATTTTTTAAAATTGTAATTAATCCCATTTAAATAATTGTAATAGTAACTAGTATTTGTGTTTATTATGTTACATTTATTTTATTTAGTATGCTGTGTCATTTAAATCGCATTCGGTATGCTGTCCCAATTAACCGGAATATCATGTGTATTTATTTTTAACCCACCACAAAGAGTTTAAAGTTTTATTGTGTACATTGTTTATGGAATTGTAATTTGTTGAATAATAGGGAGAAATAAGAGGAAAATGTGTATTTGTTTTGTGGTATAGGAAATGTGAAAGGAAGTTTATAAAGTTATTTATAAATTGAAAGCCACGCCCCCTCCACCCTAAAAAGAAATTGGAAAGTAATGTACTTTTTTTCCTTCTTCAAAATGGCTTCCTTAAATTGAAAAGCCTCCAAAGTGTTATTTGTTTCCTTTAACACATGAAAAGTAAATCGGTGTAAAATCTTACACACAACAAAAGCTATTCACTTTGCTTTGTGTTTTAGATAAAATAAAAACAAATGTAGTGTACAAATAAACAAAAAATAAAATGTTAGTTATTTTAAATTATAAAAGTAAAAGCAGACTTTGCTCCATTTCTTATTAAATGGAAAAACCTCCATTTATTGTTCCAAAAATTTAATTTTCTTCCTGTTAATTTTTATTTATTTTACTTAATTTCTTGTATTTTATAGTAATGCATATTGCTTTACCTTATTTGTACTTATTAATTTGTTATTTTATTGGTTTCATTGATTTCTTGACTTTAATTGTACAGTGGTAACGGATTATTGAAGAAAAAGTGTTAGTTCCTATTTTCGCCACTGGGGCAATGTCAATGGGAAATATGGCGCTGCTACGCGCAGTTTGGGCTTAAAAGGTGTTTACAGCCATGCTATAAATTCACTGATTTTTGCATAGAAACACATGTGCAATTAGTGTTTAATGTTGCATGATTCAGTAGCATATATTGATCAGTTTACTGAATATAAATTCACAAATGTGTCACAATTTAATGAAAACCGACATTTTATTTTAAAACTTTGATTTTTTAGTTCTTTAAATTGTATAATATCACATAATTTAAATTTTTTCATCCTATATTATGTAATATACCTAATTACATGTGATATTATATTTTATCACGATTGCCCTTGGATATATATCCTGCAATTTAAATATATATGTATAATTTTAATTGTTGCTGACTGTAAATTCTAAATTTCATGGTCATTAGTTTCATAATTTTCCCAAGTACAATACGTGACAAAGCTTTTTAGGGTACTTAACATTGTTTGTTCCAGTCTTGGAGCTGCAGGAACTAAAAAAAAACTGACCTTCAGGCTAAAAAGCTGATGCAAAATATTTGCACAGTTCTAAATAAACAACTGATATATACTAGTAATATTATTGTTAGGCCTATATCTGTATATATTCTGTGCTGGGTATTGAAAGAATTATAGGAAAAAAATATATAAGGGAAAAGGAATGTGTTAATATGAGATTTGAGGAAGTTTCTGGCAATGCGGATGTAAATCTACAAATCATATATAGTGAGAATATATTAAGGAGATTTTCTTTTAAAGCATTTTTAGTATTCTGAATTTGTCTATATAGAAAGTGCCCTGCCCTGATTATGCCAAATTTCGCATCACTTGGCCAGAATCGATCAAGTCCTATGTCAATTTGAGCTGCTGACATCAATTTAGATGCCTCATCCTTTTTCTACGAAATAAAAATTGGAAAAATTCCGATTTTAAGGCACAAATTATACGAAAAAATATTATCAAATCTCCATGTTAATTTGTAATTTTGGGCCCTATTAGCAGCAAAAGACCTTACTTATTCACTTATTCTATTGCACAGGAACCTATTCCTATAAGGTGGAAAACATGCTGAAATCAAATTTAATTCATGTTACTGTAGGTAATCATAATTAAGGAATGTTTTTACAGTAGATTCCGGTTAAATGGGACATAGTTGAGTTTGGAAAAAACAATTTAAATAAATGATGAAGCATAATTCATTTTAATTATGTTTTCATAAGCTGGCCATAATGCCAAAGTTCTTATGTGTCCCAATTAACCGGAGTGATTGTATTGCAATTGATTTGTGTTGAATTTGAATATAATTATTATTATACAAATTATTCTGATTTAATTATTACTTTGAAAGCTAGAAATAAAAACGGTTGACTCTAAAGGAAGCTGGTTTAAAATATAACTAAAACATTTAACACTTTTGCAGTTTTATTACTCAAATTGTCAATTGATGTTAAAAATAATTTTCAAAACATATAATTCTGGGAAAAAATAAAATTTAAATTTTCACTGAATCTCATGTTAAATTACTAATTTACAAATAAATAGTAATATAAAAGTAATTCTGATGATTCTAATGAGGTTTAATTAAATCTGTTCAAAGTCATTCCTACTAAAGGAAAGATTTCTTCAATTAAACAGTAATCCTTTTGCTTGTTTATTAGAGCCGCATTTGAATTAGAGCCGTAAATCTTTTAGCTAGAGCGCCATTAAATTTAATCTTATTGCTGTAATGGTGACAGCAAACTGATCTACTCCTGTTTTTTTCCTTGTTGAAGTTAAATTTGTGAATGCAGCCAATTGTGAAAATTCAAATGATTTTGTGTCATCCTTACCCTTTAAAACCTTTCTGATTTAATTTGTCAAGAAGTTTCCTCACAAAAATTTGAAATTTGTAACTGTCAAGATTTCTTTTCACTTTATTCATTTCATATTCTGTAAATCCAATATGTAACTGACATTTCAGAGCATGTACACAGACATAAGTATATAGTTTATTTGGGGGAAAAATTTGCTGATGCTGACAAGTGCAAAACTTTCAACTTTATACTATTTTAAGGAACCATTGTGCAGTATATACTATAATGTGCACAAACATCTGTTATATGTACAGCTGTATATATTTATACTACTGTGCTACCAATTGAACGATGAACAAGTGTGAATTTAAAGTATTTTCATATAATAAATTTTAAGTAAGTCTAGCCCATGACCTAGAAGTCCATGTTCAAGGTTTTTTTAAAGTTGACATGGCTACATTTTACGTGCTGCCACCTGGTTGTCGTAATCTCATTCTATACTTGTGTCACGCCATTTTGTGGCTTATTTACCAATACTGTACATTGTTCTTCAATGTCAATATTGAGTAAACATATACTGTGTCATGAAATAATAATTTAAATGAGGAAAAAAGGTTTTGTCACATTTGCACTTTTTCCTGATATTTTCAAACGAAATTTCATGTAATTGGAATCATTAAATAAATATTGATCACATTTGCAGTTTCCTAAAAATCTTCAAACAGGAATTTTCATAATAACTGTGGTGTTATATATCAGGGGTTAATAGATATACAAAAGTCAGGGAATTCCAATATATAATTTACAAAATTACCTGGAATATAATTAGGAATTTAATATAGGAATATAAAATTAAATTCATTTGCTTTTTTCTGTGTTTTGAACCAGGAATTTTTATTGCATGTAAGTACTAAAACTGGAGTGTTAATTTATCAGGGGGAAATCTGTAAGGTCAGGGAATTCCAATACATATATAAAACACTGGAATAAATGAATAATTAAATAACTGAATAATAATAAAATTCATTTGAAATTTCCTTGTATTTTAATTATCAATTTGTTTTAACATTTTTATTTTCTCAGTAGTTTAAATGTAAGGGGAAATCTACAAAGTCAGGGAATTCTAATACGTATATATAAAATGAACTTTAATAATAATTATTGAATAATTTAAAGTGTCCTTGTGTTTTGATAATTCCATGTTTTGACGATTTTATTTTCTCTGTTGATTAAATGTCAGGGAATTATAAAAAGACATATAAAATCAATATATAGATAACAATCCACTGCAGTGCCATACCTTGAATTTATACCAAGTATAATTTTATTTTGTATAGTAGTGGGAGGAATAAAAATGAATATAGGTAACTGAATTACACCGCAGTATACGTAATCCCATGTAATAAAGTTACAAGAAAATGTTTTATTTATTACATGGAAGAAAAGTAAAACTGTGGAAATTATAGATTGAAGAATATGAGATTATATGTAGTGTGCTGTACATATACTGTATACATATACTGGTGCTTTATCGATTGATTGGCTGGGAGGGATTTTTGGCTCCACCCACCCACCAATGCCAACACTGGACTCCTCCCCTTCCTTATAAACAGCCATACACTCAACTGAGTTGCTTCACAACTGAGCCAACGTTTCAACAGTGAACACCACATATTATTCTCCAAGTAAATTTTTGCTAATCTCAGCATAAAAAGGCCATTACAAACTTTTGGACTCAACTTCTGCTTCACCTCCTCCAAACACAAAAAACTTGCACTCTTCCTATAGCTCTCATTATCTCAGCTGTTCCAGATAACAAACACCATTAACTGCAGTTCACACATCAACAACTGCTGTGTAAACCCACCTTATAAGTGTTTCTTCTTCTGCTGAACTTGTGAATGTGACACAACATCTTGGAAGAAAAATAGAAGAAACTGGAAAAATGAGTTTTGGTGAAACTATTGGTGGAAAGTAATATATTCCAATCTTCGTTAGGCCTATTTTGAAAATGTGAAAAGGGCTTTCATTTGGAGGAGAGCTTCTGTGATAATATTGAACACAGACCAGGATGGACTTAAGTGAGTCTGAAAGAACCTTGAAGGAACTTAAAGTGTGTCTTCATCGACAAGTTAACAGCCACTCAAGACTAAGGAAGAGGAGGACCAATGGGGAAATTAGCAAGGTGTTACTTGTTATTGTTGCCCAACTGTTCCTCACAGTTGTACCTGCTCTACCCAACTCAGTGACCACTTCAAATGATAAACTTGTTGACCTAAATGCAGTTGCTTCAACAACAACTGAGACAACAGGAGGAGGAGGAGGAGCCAGAGGAACAGAAGGAGGAGCAAAAATAAGTGCAGCAGCAAGTTCAGGGGAAATGGAAGAAAATTACAATTTGACCTTGGGATTCATGTGTCCTTTCTCACCTTCGGACAATTTCATGAGAGGTGCAGTTCCAATTGCAGTGGCCCAGGTGAACAAGCTGGAAATGTTGCCAAATTACACACTCAGGTACATCTACAGGGAGTCTGGACATCCAGAAACAGCTGATGCAATAAGGTCAATGGTGCTGATGAAGGATCAAGGTGTTGATGTCTTCATAGGACCTGATGAAAGTTGCATGTCTGAAGGGTTGGTGGCAGCTGCTTGGGACATCCCAATGATATCATATGTGAGCCAATACTCATTTGTTCTCTATTAGTTTATTTAATTTTTACAGTATTCATAAAATATTTGTGCCATTTAGATTTTTTTATGTAGTTCTCTGTATAATGTGATTTTAAATTTGCATGTAGCTTTAAACTTATTTCAATACAGGCCCTTGGTTTAATGGGTAAGAATCTGTGATTTATAATTAGGTCAAACAATTTGTTACAATAAATGTATAGTTAACTATGTTTTAAATAGTTAGGCTTAAATTTGAAAGTGCACAATTATTTTAGAATCGCCCTGTATTTTTACATAATCCCCGTTTTATTATCAGAGAACATTATTCAGTTCCTGATAATGTACTCCAGGCTTTTGTGCTTTGCTGATACTATAAATTAAGTACTATGTAATACCAAAGTAATATAACACTGTAAAGTATCAAAAACTGAAAGATCATATAGCAATAAGAAAATTATTGTGTACAAAAAGTATATATTGGTTTATTTTCAAAATTTATTAGGAGTTTGAAGGGATGGTATTGTAGAAATTGTAAAATGATTTACTTGGATTAGTTATTTATTTAAAAAAAATTACAATGAATTCCTAAGATAAATATTTTTTGAATTAAATTTAAAATCTGTGTAATAGGTATATTAATAATATTTAAATTTGTATTAAATTATATCCTTATTTAAAAACAATAATTAATGTTTTTGATCCCGTTATAAGTGTGATATATATTTCGGGTATCATGTTTCTTATTGGTTTGTTTACAAGAAAATAGGGCATGATTATTGCATGTATGACTCAGTTTGTATCCAGAGATGTGTTTGGCCTTCAAAATTTGAAGTGTTATTTTACCCTACTTCATGTTATTTTTCTTGCTCAGTGCGAATTGGATTTTTCAGCAGCACACATACATTTTTTCTTGTTTTCTGGATCTTTATATGTGTGTTACATAACTGTGAAATTAACAAGTTGCATCATCCTTTTTTAAAAAAGTTTACAAACGCAGCCATTTTGTTTTTTGTGTATACAAAATGTTTAATTTCCCTTATTTTTTCCTTTACTATACATATTTCATTTTAATTATTTGAATTAATTGGGAATACAAAATGTGTTTTGTATGTATAGTACTACTAAGTTATTCAAACAAGTCTCCAATGGGAAATTATATTTTCAAATTTTCCTCCATTTTGTTGCTCTTTAATGGCAAATTAGAATGTAAAGAGGTTAGGCCTGATAACATAAAATGTGATATTCATATTATAATGTACATTTAATTCAGATGTTACGTGGTGCATGATGATAAGATTTAACTGCTGTAATCGTTTTGCAGATTAACACGAATATATAACAAAATTAAATAGCACATTAGTGAAAACATAATATATTTCAAATTAATCATCTAGTTATTTAATAACTTATGATATTCACTTTAAAATATACTACATTATATATAATTGTTATGTATTACATACTTATCTACATATTCTGTGTCAAGTTATTCCTGGCTTATCAGTATATTATAGTATTGGAATTAATTGTATAAATTAAGAAAACATTAAAAGATTTGAGAACATAAATTTCAAAATAACTTCAAATATTAAAAAACTAAGTTTATATATAATATTTCTTTATTGCTTCTATATTACTATGAAATGGGAGAAGACGTTTTAGTAACAGCTTTTTGTGCAATCAATAAGACATTGTTTACAGTCAACTAACTGACAATGAAGGAATTTAGAAAATTTAAGATGTTTAGGCCTAAAAAGAAATAATGAGAATTTGTGTTATGTAATGACTGAAATAATGCACATAACTAAACTATTTGGAAAGTTGATATTACATGTAGTTTGTAATATTATAATTTAAAATGTTTTATAATTAATAACCTGTTGGAAAAGTTTATTTTCAGGAAGATTGTTGAGTTTAAGTAGTTAAATTGCGAAATGTATTTGAACTGAAATAACTCGTTGTAATTACTATAGTTTATCGATTGACACGTGACAATTCTATATAAAGAATTGATAACTAAGTCATTTTTAGGATGTGCCAGATAAATGCAGTTGTTATCAAAATGTGAGTTGATATTTTCCAACAATTTATCTGCAAATTTGACATTTCCAGGAATGTATATTTCATTTATTCTTGTGCTATTATGTCGAGTTGCTATTTTCAAATTTTATCTCTTCACCAACAGAAAATTATATTCTATGGTCGTTGAGTACATATAGTCTGATATAGATTAATTTTTTATCTCTTGACTGTGTCAACAGGTGGCGCTGCGAATTTATTTCCTCTAGTTTCTATTGATTGTTACTAATTTTGAACCGTTTTCAGAGGAAATTTGAATATTCGTAACTGATGGGGGAAAATAATATTATTATAAGTATATTCTGCATGAAAATGATATGCAAATTTTATGCAAATAGTTCTTTTTAGTGTACACTTAATGGTACTAGTAATTTCCAAGATGTGAAACTTGCATCATCAATCAAAATAAATGTGTTTTTAAATTTGCAAATAATTTGAAATTATATTCAGTTTCAATGTCCATTGGGACCTTTATGCAAATATATACATGGGCTTAAAGGTTGCTGACCAAGACTAACATAAGGGCAATGACAGCTTAATCTGATGTGCAATTAAGGATCATCCATAAATGATGTTGCTCATTTAGCTTATTATTTCACTTGTGGAATTACATAATATTATATTGAATAAGGTGAAGAAACTTGTTGCATAAGTAAGAATAAAGTTATGTGTATCAATGTATAGATGTTCAAATTGCTGGATTTAATTGGCCATTTAGTAATTATCTTTTGTTTTCAAAACAGTATTAAACATTTATGAATTATTATTACTATATTATAAATTAAAAATTAACTTTTCATTTCCCTAAATTGTAGTTTAAATATTATGAGGGAGGGAATATAAATTAATATAATTAATGTTACGTAATTTTATAGATGCATGGTGTTACACAGCCTCGAAGAACGTTTCAACTGACATTTTGACCAAGAAATAATAATTGCAAAATAACATTCCTGATGCAGTCCTGCAATTTTTATTACATAAGAGATCTTTATTTTCAAGTACAGAATAATAATAAAATATAATGCACTTGAGCTGTTATTCGATGCTATGCCTTATCAATTCCTCTAAAATTATTATATGTATAGTATGTGTTGTTAACATTGTTTAAAGCTGAATAATAATAGTAATTTTGGTAAATTTTGAAAGGTGATAAATATGTTTATGTGGAGGTTAGAAAAAAGTTACTTTTAAGTTTTTTGAATGGCTGGATTTCATTTCCGGTTTGCTTTTAGTTTGGAAATGCCAACAAAGCTAGCAAAATTTTTCGAAATTGGATGCTGTTATATAGGATGTAAGGAAGCAATAAGAATTGCGTGGCCCATTTCAGGTTTCAGTCGGTGAAAGTGTGCTATAGATATTTTCTCAAGTTGCACACTGTGTGAATGGTGGGAAAAGCAACAGCTTGGAAACCAGTTGTTTGGCCCTTTCACTTTTTTTCCACCTCAATCATTTACTTTCTGCAGGCTTCAAAACGAGAACTGGACTTCTGTCTGTTCACTCTGTTGTACTATACCAGGGCTTAATGACCCTACACCAAACACAGGTGTTATTGCTATGTGCTCCAATTCCCTCTTAATGTCTTGATATTGTACTATTCTGCACATACAACAAAAGTTTCCAAACTCCTATTACAACTTTTTTAATTACATATCCAACTTACTCTGTTCTATTTGTTACTTTTTTATATTTGTTCTAGTAGTAAATAACAGTGAAACCTATGATCTTGACCACCCTTACGTGCTGACCACCTGACAAAGTTGACCACTTTAAAAGAAATTGGTATTATTATTTTTCAATTAAATGTGCTTCATGTGGAAATTAAAAAATTTAAATTAAAAGTGGGAATTAATGTGGAAATTAATTAATGTGATGTACTAATTATATGTATTACAGGATGTAATTGAAAAGTTAATGGAAATTAGTAAATCACTTCAATTTTGTTTGGATATTAAATTAGCAGTTTTGTTAATTTTTCTCAAGTTTATTTATTGAAAAATGCATTTATAATTATCACACTGAAAAACTGTAACTTACCTGGGATATTTAATTAACTTGTTTAAATATTTTAAGGTATGTCACCTAGATATATGAAGAGAGAATAATTTATGAGTAGGATATATGATAGTTTATTATGTGGATGTAGGATATATTCCCTTGAATTATTTATCATGTCAGTTGTTATTTATTGAACATTATTTGAATTACTCATGAAATCATTAGGAATCAATTTATGTAATTTATGAAGTATACAGCGCCTTCTAGTGGTAGAATGTGAATTCCTTAGTAGGGAAACAATATTTGAATTGTTTTATTATCATGCATTTTGTGTTTATAACTGAAACAGTTTTATTATTATAATGCATAAAACCCCAAAAGTAGTTTTTTGACACTATGTGTTGTTTTTTTAATGTTATTTTTGGTTGTTGAACACATTGTCGTTATGAAAAGCTCGTATTTGATGTGGTTTGAGGTGTTGCCAAAATTCCTGACCGACTCCCTGAGGTTGAAACCATGAAATCAGGTTTTAGAAAAGATGGGAAATTTAAGGAGGCTTACAAAAAGTTAAAGAAAAAAGACATTTTCACTTTTATCTCCAAGTTCGCAGAGAGTTTTATCTTTTCTAAATGCCGACTGATGCTTTGGATGATGATGAGGATGATGATGATGAAATCATCTTCTGGAAATAATCCAATTTCCATTAATGTACGTTTTAACTGCTTCCTATTTGCACACATTATTATTAGCAACTTCAAAAGAATATAAAATTGCAAAATGTAAATGGGAATATAAGCCAGATGCAATTGGAATGTATAAATACATTAAACATTTCAAAATCTAGTATGTAATATCAGTTTGTATTTATTGCAATGTTAGTGTATAGTAATTTGAAATAATTTCCAAACGTTTCTATATTTACAAATTTTGAAATTTACAAACCACAAATTTTTAAAGTAAGTTTTTCTGTGCATGTAGATTTAAAAACGTTATGTAATAAACAGAATACTATGTAATATAAAATACCTGGCTGGTTTAATGTGCCAATGTAACACTGGTGGTACACCTTAATTAATTAATTTAAATTGCTTTTGTAATTATTGAAAAATGTGCAGAAAATTTTATATGTAACAAATTTTAAAAATATCATTTCTAAAATAGGCCTACTCTGAATTATTTGTTCATTTACAGAAATAAAACGAGTTTAAAATTATGGCAATAATAAATATTAGTAGTACTATTATAAAAGTTTTGTGATTTGTGCCACAATTAAATGAAGTTAGAAATTCCTCATTTGGATGTTATTCAAACATGACACACAAAAAATACATGATTATAAATTTAAGTTCACAATTAGCATATTATTTTCTATACTAATTGCAATGAGTGACACGGATTTTTAATATGCATAAGCTTAGATTATTTTATTGCACATTCACTCACACTTGAGTGTTTATGAAAATAAAACACAATGACATGTTTATATAGAATAGTTCTAAAATATTAAATTAATGTTATTTAAATTGAGGAATAAAATTGAATATGGGGATAAGTAAATTAGTTAGTGACGTCATGAACCAAAATGGCGCCCATTTCCTTATATGGCTTAAATTCCTTTTCTCTTCACCAGTACTCGTGTTGAATTGAAGTTGTCAGATGGAAATATTGGGTTTTTGAACAAGTCCATTTTACATTACAACCTGCTGATGGAAATGTGTTAGTAGTGAATATGTTTGGCATACTAAACAGGATTATAGAGTGACACTGTCCTTTCCTATTTTCCTATTTCACTCCTACATATTTATATTGGCAGCAGCCTGCAAATACATGTAGTGACTATGTATTTGTATATGTAAACAGAAATAACATTTCCTTTGTAATATTGATCATAAATGTCACTGTGTATGGCCTGCATATCCGTTTTGCCCAACAGCTGCAATTTGGCAACACAGTCTTGGTGTACATGTATACTATATCGTAAAAATTTGATTTATTTACATACTACTACATAGATATTAATCCCACCCTCAATTCAACCGAATTATGTTCTATATCCTGAATAAATGACATAAACTTCATGGTAATAATATCTTTAATTGCTTGTTATTACACAGATATTATAACATAGTTTTATTTTAAAAACACTATATTGTTAATATACTCTTTTGTTATGTCATTGGCTGAAAAATCTTCGGAAAATGGCGTCCTTTAGCGAGAAAACTTGTTTTCAGCGAATCATATTGCTTAATTTGCCTCGCTACTGCCTCCATCTTGACAGTTTCACTTTGTGTAGGTTAAATTTAAAGGTAATTAACATTTTTTAACATATTCACAAGTTTCCTGGTGCTAGTTCCCACAAGTTGTTTTCCTATATCTAGCAGCACCGTAATGGCGCCGCAGCATGCTCTGACCACAGCGCCACCACACGGAAAAACCCATGAAACACTCCAGGAAACTTGTGAATAGTAACAATAATTGACAAATATGTGAAATTATTTGAACTTTATTAATAACTTTGTATAAACGTGTATTTCCATTTAATGCACGCCCACACAAGTACACCTTTAATTTCAAGCAGTAGTAATATGCAGGCTTTATATATTGAAAGTCTTTAATAAGATGGATGGAGATTATTAATCATGTGACTTCAATAATATCCACAAACATTCAGTGCAAACAAAATCCTCTGAGGACGTTAAGTACATATATGAGTCTAATATTTGTGAAAGTTAAGTAAATATCTTTGGAAGTTAACAAAATATGTGTATAAAAATATTAGAAATTAACAAATAAAGTGTGCTATAATTAACCCTTCCCAAGACAGAACATTTTAAATGTAATTTTATAATAATACTGTATATTATATTATTCAAATGCATCATTAATTTTATTGCATGGGTTTGTTACAGAAATATTTTATGGATAACTTATTAATGTAATTTCTATGTATGACATGTAATGAAGTAATTTAGGTGGGATACTTAATTATTAACTGACTTGTACCTTTGTTATTGATGGAAATGTCTCCTTGCTGTATAATTACTATACGTTTCATAACATATTTATTACTAATTGGCCTACATGGAACTTCCATTTTTTCGTTTATTGTTTTGATTGTAACAACCCAATTATATTGGTACTGATGTGATTTTTCTAGGATAGGGATAAAAAAAAATACACTAACATTACATGAAATCCATACTTGTTACTTATGATGATTGCCAATTTGGATGGAAATATGCGTGCAAATAAAATGGCAATAAATTAAGCAAATTTCAATGCATGCTATTCCTCAATTTTCCCAATTAAGTTTCTTTGGTATGTATAGTAACTTTTAACATTCATGTATATTTACTATATAGGAATGTTAATATGTGTTGACATTGTTAATGCACTTTAGTAATAGCTATTTAGGAAGTAAACTCGAACCTCAATTAATATTTAATGAGTTACATTTTCAGGGTTGTTTGTATAAAGCATATTTATTTTTTGAAAAAGTAGTATATACATTGTAATGAATAGGAAAAATAAAATGAGTTTGTCATATTCAACACTAGGTCATACAAAGTTTATGTGGAAAAATAATTGAATCCATCGATCCAGTCACGTGACACACGAAATATTGATATGAAGTGCGAAAGTGAGTAAAAATCGATACAAAAGCTTTGAATTTGTGATTGTATGACATAAAAATTCAGATTTTTGTAACTCAACACCTGCCTTAACTTATGTCAGCCATAACTTATACAATAACAATTACTTTGTGCTTGTTTATAATATAAAATTTGCAGTATTTTAAAAAATTTCATTAAGTTTTGAACATTTGTTTTTTTAATTTACAAAATATTTCAGCATATTTTATAATATTGGAATGATTCAATTGCAGAAATTATTTTATTTAACTGGTGTTTAGTTGAAATCCCAGTTTTGCATTTGATAAACTCATTCATATATCAATTCTAATTATGGAAATGAAATATTATAAAATGTTATGGGTTAAACTTATTATTATGTTCACAAGTAAAATGATAATCCTATTGTTACATTCATAATTTCTAACTTTCTGTAATTTGTTTCAATTATTACTGAAAATTAAATTCAGTTGCCTATTTTCTTAACAGGTTATGTATGCAGGTTTTTTATTTATTTAAATGCCTTTTCTTGATATGCATGACACTGACACACTTTGCTGAAGTATTATTGCAGAATCTATTTGTATCAACCGAGAAAAAACAAATCCGTTCCCATTCAATTATTATACTATACAGATGCATTAAGTTATTCTTTTTAAATATTTTACCCTTAATAGAGATTGAATAATCATTAGGATTGGTTTTTATCGGTCATGGTCACATTCTTCATTTTGCAATATAAGAAACATTTATTTTATAAATTTTATTGAACACATTTAACAGGAAATGTTTTAAACTACAGTACATATAGTAAAACATTTAATTTTCATATTTTCTTGCTTTTAGTGCTGTTTTTATGTGCTACAATTTCATGAAAACTATTTTATTGAGGTTTATTTTCATATTTTAACCTACTGTGCTAATCCACAGCGCTTTTAGGAGCGCCATCTGGTGTGAGAAGTGAGAAAAACAAGTTTTACCTCTCGCTTCATAACTGACAGAGAAACAGTGTTATATGCATATACATGCAACATGTGTTTTTAAATGTTTGTCTATTTTGCAGGCATGCAGCATATGCAAATTATGTTCAGATCTTTGCAGAATTCTTGCATGTAGAATGCAGGCTTTCACGTACACCTCAAACGTAAATATATGTTATTTACTGCAGAAAGGAAATCTTAATTTATAACATATGTTGAAATGTATTTTTAAAAAGGGGTTTTTGAGAGGTAAAAGTTTGATGACGTCATAGCCATGAATTCCAAGCTTCCAAAATTAGCCGCATAAAACCAGGTGGGGCTGTTATTGAGTACTTGCAACGATAATAGGCATGCTATTCCTAAAAATATACCCTTGTTTTGAAGAATGAAACTGTTGGGATGTTTTCATGTATGAGGTTTAAAAATTGCTAAAGAGAAATGTGCAAATCAAGCAAACAAATTGACATCTGGAGGGTGTTATGAAAGGGATTTATGGATTGGGTATTTGTTTTTTGTTTCTAACGAACCCTTCAAATTTAGACTTACTTGCACTGAATATAAGGTATTCATATTTAGTGGATGTAGTTTATTTGAACAAGATATCTTGCAAGTGCTGCATCATCTTTTTGAAGAGGATTTGCACTTTGGTTCCACTATATAATTATATCATACCAAGTTAAAGGTGAACTGACAAGGTTTTGCAACATACCCTGAGGAAACTATCATTTGATTGCCACTTATTTAGGAACATTGTCTGAAAATTTGAGGCCATTTGAAGCATTATTGCCACAGATATGAATTATTTAGTTTCATATCTGAGTAGTATATAGGTACTACTGGTTAAACATGAAAATGAAAAACTCTGAATGGTGGAAATAAAAGTTGCACGTCATTCTCCTCCCTGGTGTCTGCAAATAAAGTTTACATAAAGTTACCATTTGTTTGGAAATGTGTTTTATTTCAGATGTAAACTTTATTTGCATATACAGTATAATGGGGTGAAGACATGGAAATGATTGTATATACAATTTGGGTGCGTTCACATTCAAATAGTATAAAATTAGGAAATATAGAACCAAATGTAACCACATTTGGAATTATTTCTGCATTTTTATTGAGTATTAATATTGAACATTATTATTGAGTTTATTATAGGCTAAATAAAAAAAATGCAGTTGGACTATATGTAACATTTACACATGCAATAATACATGTCTTGGTTTGTGATTGGATGTTGTGTGTAATGTGGTTCCACCTGGTGGCGAAAAATACTAAATCCATTTTTTTGACTCTTCCCACTTTAATGAAATTTTTGCCACAATTTCTTTCACATTGTTGAACGAGCTTTGAAATTAAGTTATATTTCCTATGTATTGCATGTATATTCTTTGATGATGTAAAGATTTTTTAGGGTGAAGAATGTGCAATCATGGGGATTTCTTTTCCTTATTTGTACAATAGTTTTCTCATATATAGCTACTGGCTTATTCATGTGAAAATCATTTTTAAAATGCAAGTTTTTGCTAATGTTTCCTTATATTTGTATATACACATTATATGACATCATGGTGTTACTTTAATGAAGGAACTCGAAAATCTCACCTTCAATTACCTGTTGAACGACCATGACCACACTAAAACAATAAGAAAAATAAGTGGTTCCAAGTTTTCCCACTAGGAGAAAATATGGCGCTGTTGCAAGATAGTGTGAAATTGCATTGGCTAATATTGTTGTTTGAAGGAACAACAAAAAGACCCTTAATTACTCTAAATTTGAAGAAATTTGATGTTGCAGCGCCATTATTTCCATATGTTTTCCCCTGGTGGCCAGAATTGTAACTAGTGTTTTCATATCTTAATTCGAGAAATCGATTTAAATTGAAGTGTTGGTTAAATTTCATTGAAATAAGTTTATAATAGAACATGTTTTATTGTTATTTGAGTTAATTATAATCATTAATAGGAGTTCACCTTTAAAAGTACATTTTAATTCAGTGCAACTTTGGGAACATTTACATGCAGCCATGTCAGTATTTTTGTGGATTAGCTTGCGAAATGCAGTTATTTATTGGTAGGTTTTGTACGTGCAGGTTGGCAACTCCAAGTTGTTATAGTGATGTGTATAAAATAGTGGGGAAAAAGTGACTTTTATTGCAGACAGCCTGTAATATGGAAACGGCATTCTGCTCTATGCTTTCCATGATAATGATCTATAGGGTTACTCAAATAACCCTGATAACCCTCTTATAAATTTTTATGGCAACACACAAATGTGTGCTGCACTTTGCACACTACACCACCATTCTGCCAAATATTAATTTTAACGGTGCAGAATATAACAAAATGAAACCAGAATATAATTAAAACCCATGAAATATTTCATGTTGCTTTTCTTCATTATTATCAGTAATATTCACTCCTGGTAATGTAACCTATGCTACACTTTGTACCTTATGTAACTGTATTTATCCTGCAATATTTGTTTTATAATTTATTATATGTATACGGACTTCCAAAAATTATAATGCTAATAATTTCAAAAAAAAAATCATATTTCTAATTTTGTGCAAAATGTTAAAATAGCTGATTAATTAATTGTCATGCGATTACGTATATAGAAAATTACACTGAATTTAACTAGATATAATCACAAATTTATTGTTAATGAATATTTAAATAACTATTTAAATAAATATTTAAATAAAACAGATGAATATTAAGTAGGCTTATGTTATGGGATTTCAATGTAATTAAGGTCGACATGCATAATAATGGTGCTGTAATAATAAGTACATATATAGGTAATTTTAGTAGATAAAGCAGTGTGTGTTCAGAAGTGATAAGCTTTACAATGAAACATGGGTTGCTGTTGAAATTACTAATGGTAATCAATACAAAATAACATGTTATCAAATTGCAGTGAGGTTGGAGTTAATTTTTACATGAATGACTGAAACAGGATTATGTTAACATCAACTAAAAGAATCACCAGAATATAAACATGTTATAAAATTGTTGTTTGGAAGAAAGACTTTAAACAATATAAAAATAACAAATCTCTGTAAGTTTTCACAAGGAAATCACATGTATGTGGTGGAAAACATCAACTTTTTCCAAATGTGCTGAATATAATTGCATAAATTGATTTACAGCATGAGTTTATACAAGTCATGAACTGTTAAAATAGAAAGTCATAGCTTAAATATAAGATGTTATATTGTAGGTAATTTGCATGTCCTTTATAATATTTGAGTAGGCAAAATAATCCTAATTAATATTCAATAGCAAGCAATTCACTTATTTCCCAGCAAAGTGTTTCACAATTATGAAACACCCTGCATGTATATAATTAAAATGCTAAATTATGTTTTAATACGTATATTGCTTGTATATTTTCATTGAATTTAGGATTTATAATAGTATTTTTCAGTTAGAATAATATAATAATCTAGTATTATTAAAAATAAATTAAAACTGGAATTAAGGAAACTTGGGAAGAATATATGTTGTATATAGTGAAGATGTTCATTTATTTTCGAATCACCCTGTGTTACGAAATAGCAGAATTGATGTGCTAATTCTCCACAGTCGTTCTTCAAACATTACCAAGTTTTTGCCAAGACCTTCACATGGTTTCTTTCCTTGCCAAGTGAAATGTGATGACACATCAGTGTTAACTTTCACAAATTTTCATTTCAGCTCCTGGATTTTATTCGATGAAAATGGAGTTGTTGCAGCTTACATTTGCTCATTACTGCCTAACATAGCATGCACATTAATTACTGCATAATTTCAACCCTTAATTTAACAGCTGCAGTGCAATAATACTACCAAGTTCTAGCCTGAATAATGTATATTTTTCGCAGTATGGTTTTGATGTTGTTTCAGAGCAGTTTTCAATTAAATTATGCAGATTGTAAAATTATTCCAATTATTCCATTTTTAATACATGGAGATAAGTATTACTGAAAACTGTTGCAGTTGTTTCATTATAAAACTGCTGTTTTGCACTTGTAGAGTTCAACTAAGGTTCAACACAACTGCATTTCAGTATTGTTAGTCATGTACAATTAGGAAAACTTCACTTACATTAAACTGCGATTGTTTAAAGACAAATAAAAAATTGAATATAGTCCACACCATGAAAGATGAACTTCCATTGTCAAGAACATGTTTACACATGCAGACAATTCCATTAAAAAAGCAGTGTGGGGTTTTGCATCTTTCCTTCCAACTCCAATGAAAGACTTAATGAAAACCTGTAACGGAAACCAACACTTTTGCAGGATTTAACCTTTCAAGGTCACCTTGGAAGTTCATCTTTCGTGGTTTAAGCTATACGATTCGGATTTTAGCAACAAAATGCATATTATTATTTATGAATGGAAATTGATGTTGTAGCACTAATATTTTGTGTTTTATTGTCTATTTACAGAAATGTCTCGATCAGCGCGTGTCGAATAAGAAGGTTTACCCAACATTTGCCCGAACAAGGTCACCTAGCTCCAAAGTTAGCAAATATCTTATATCACTTCTTGGACATTTCAAATGGAAGCATATTGTGATGATAGTAAGTTCAAAACCATCTTCACAACAGATTTCAGATGCGGTCAAGGTAAAAGTTTTACTTTGCGTGTGTCATTTTTGCAAAGTTGCACGTAATAATTGCCGGATTCTGCTTTGTCTTCATTAGGACCTTGCCAATGATCCGAATTTGAATGTTACAATCACATCCATCATCCCATTACCTTTTAATCACTCATCAAGTAACATTAGTGACATCATAAAGAGTACCATGAAAAACACAAGAGGTACGTAGCACTTCTCGTGATGCGGGAAACTCTTTTCTGCGAATAGTGACATTGATCACTGTCGTTAATCAATATGTTACTGTTTACGAATTGTTTTGCAGTTTACGTGTTGATTGGAGATAACCACTTGCTAATCGATTTCGCTCGTCGGATGTACGATGAGAAACCTGTCCGCGAAGGAGAGTACGTAATCATTTCGGTTGATGACGAGACACACCAGAATGTGAAAGTTCTAAGTACTGAGACGGGAAACGACAAGAAATACCAGGATTTACAGTACATTATGAAAAGTAAGTAACATATATGTTTGTGATTCTTAAACCTGGAAGGGGCGAAAATAGGGCATCGGAGTGCCTCAGTCTGCATAAGACCGATACAGTTTTATTGGAAAAGTCCTCAGGATTCCGAATCACTACCCATAATCGATCCAGCTGTCACGGGAAAGAATTTACCAAAAT
>JAQFZQ010000770.1:0-26866 GCA_034696005.1 Glomeris marginata
GATATCCACAACAAGGACGCCATTTTTCGTCTGACTTTCAGCCAATGGCAGGGCACGTGAAATCGGTCAATTAAATATCCACTATAAAATCATAGCCGTTCTATTATATTCACACTACTGTATCTCCCATGATAGAAGACAGTGCAAAGTTCAAACCAATGGACTGGATCCACATCAAAATCTATAGGGGTCAGGTTTTCTAGAAGCATTCCGTGACATCACTGTCTCATTGTATGCTTCTCTGCAGGCTCGTGTGCAAAGACCTCTATTTTGTGATGAGCCCAGTCCATTCGTTATAGCTTCGCACTGTCTTCTCTCATATGAAAGAAATATATCCCACAACATTACAGTGGTTTCTTCCAAATTGATAGAGCACCGGACATCTGTTCAGAAGTCCCTGGATCTAATCTCGATCATGCCTGTTCGATAGCTGGTTTTGACACCTGATGATGGCGATATACTAGAGCCAAAACACGTGTAGCGTCCTTTAAAAGAGGTGATTTGTGGGCAGGATATTTATTCTAAATTAATGAACTATGTGTTAACCCATAATATCCAAGCTATTTGAATGCTAGCGAAGTATTGAAATAGGGTGATCGAAAATGTAGCTCGATTGTTTTCCCCCTCCCTGCATTTATGTAACCTCTCTCATTCAATTATGTGAGGTAACCGATCCTCGGATAGTCAGAGGATTCACCACGCCTCCTATGAATATATAAAGGGTGAAAGGGAAGTACATTTGGCATGATTACCAGGAGGGATACCCTTGGCATTTAGGTGCTCATTTTGGGAGCTAATTAAACCAGGTTTTATCATAGCCGAAGTGTTGTCGTGAGTTATTCTCGAAGGATCAACGAGTATTGAATCAAGAACTGCTACATCACTATTTCAGCAGATTTAGTAGTTCATGTGGATCACTTGGGTCTCCGGCATCCTACAGATCTCTAGTATCCTTGCGTAGTATATCTAATATATCTGCTTAACTAGTTACCTAAACAGACCCTAGGGACCCCAACTATCTATCTCGTGCTTATGAGCTTTAATCGTTTGGGACGGGTTTAGGTATATCATGACAGAGGCAACCGGGGGCAACCTAGTTGGGCCAAGAACCTGTTGTTGTCTGACATTGTATTGTATGATATTTGAATTAGTTCTAATATTTTATAAGGGAATAATGCATTTGCGTAACAACAGTTCACTGGAACACATGGGGCTCTTATTCACAAGTTTCTCGGCAAGGTTCCCGGAGAAATCCGTGTGGCGGCGCTGCTATCAATGCGTCCCTAGAGAGGCTGTTGACACGTCATCTGATGACGTCGTGTGCTAACCGTTTTCGTTCCGGAATGGAAATCTCACGGTTGCGTCCACTCCCCCCTTATAGCTCATTGGCTATTGGCATCAACAGCCTCAACATGTCGGGCGACAAACGCGCTCGCCACCTATCGGCGGTTAGGCGAAACGCGTTCCGAGAAACTTGTGAATAACGAGGGGTGAATTTTGTAGTAAACGATGCCATGGAATACCTTATGAATAATCTTACTGTTTAGTACCTACTTTCCAGCCATCTGATCTCTTATACTTGCAACATATCGCACATTATACCCTTCTTTATGTTGGTATTTTAATATCCTTTGGCCTTTCTGTTGCCATTTTGTACTTGAGTAACAAATAAAACATTCCAGGTTCTATGCAATTGGGAATCTTACTGGAAATGTGGAAATTACATCTATATTATTAATATGGTATAGTGTTCATATTCTTGGAAATTGTAAATATAATACCCTGTCAGAACCAGAATAGGGCTACTGCAAGGAATTATACAAATCTTTCAGCCTTAATAAAGTTTTGCATCGTAGACTTTATATATAAAATTAAAAAGAAACTACTGACTATACATGAATAACCTTGCATAATTCATGTTATTAGAGTGTAGCTTGAAATAGTGTTCAGTACTTTCTAAAAAATCTTATTTACACCAACTCACAACTGATGACCTTAATTGGTGGCTGCACTGCATAGCAACAGCCTTAACAAACTCACCTGATAGTCTTGCAAACTCAAATTAGAAAAACATTATAAAAGCACATTAAAACACTTTACCTGAAATTATAAAGAAAAGGTTAAGAAAGCTAATGCAATCAATAAATTTGTGAAGTTTCTTTTCGTAAACATCCTCGATAGCAAAGTTGTATCCTAACTTTAATTAGCTGTGCTTCTGTTTATCTTAAAATATTCTTGTCTCTCATGTGCAGTCCAAATATATTCATCAAATATATCTGTATTATCTCCATATGGTTTTCTCTTAATTCTGCAATCTGGTAGTTCATCTGAAGCTGATTTTTAACTTAATTGCGTGAATGCATTGTGCAAAATTGCTCAGATTTGAGAACGTTACGCCATTGTGCTACGGTTTTTGGTTCAACATAGAATTAAAACAGTTGCATGCATATATTTCTAGCGTAATTGGACAGAGACATGTTGAGTCACCGCCCATGAACCATGTGTTGACCCGGAAGGGTGATTAGCGCCGATTTGTGACCGCCATTTTCGCACCAAGTGTTGCCTTTATGACATGTACTGTATGAAACACTGGCTCACTTTTCTCCATGCCCAAACACTATATACAACTATAATATCAGACGAGTATAAATATAAATATAAACACCAGGGGAACATATGTCAACCTTTGCAATGTCACCCAACATTAACGCAATACTAACATTATGAAAGTTACGTAGAAAACAACTTATTCATAACTTATTGAAAAATCTTGACAGCAAACAAAATACTCTCACAAAAGTGGATTATGGGTTACTTGTGCATTGGACAATCTTGTGCGTGATCAACACCTAACTGACTTTGATTAAAGGTTAACTGACACGGTTTTGTATGGTACGTTGAAATGTACACAGTTAAATAGGTAGCATGAAAGTAACAAGAACCACGTTTACAGATTATTTTTAAAAAATTTATTCACCGAGATATGAAATTTTTCGGAAACGTTCGATTAGGCCTAGTTCCTCCCGTCAGCAGCCGGTTGCTGCTCCCCCGCCATAGAATAACACGTAAACGTTGACAGTCTGTATACCGCTGTATACCAATTTTACGGTACTTCATTGCCTCGTCAAACGGAAAGTACTCAACAAAGAAAATTGAATAATTAAGGGAAGGCTAATAAAAATACAACGAATTTTACTGGCTACATTTCAGGGTATGTTACAAAACCGTGTCAGTTAACCTTTAAGCTTGAGCTGTAGGATATCTGTGGTGACTATAGAGGACATTAACATGTTGTTAAAAGTATATAAGGAATGGTTTTGTATTAAATCACCAGTTGAGTTGTGCTTCCCATCGAGTCAGGTATCCCGTTACTGCAGGTTTGCGCAACCTCACAGCACCCAAAAAGCATATTCTGAAATCCGACAGACCTATCTTTCAAAAAATCAATTTGTCTGAAGTTCGATTTGATTTCTTCTCCAATTTTCCTAAAACCTACGAATCACAACATCAAAGGTCTCCACTGTTGGCTTCATAATATGTAGTGAATGCTTTAGCGCATTGAGACTTGAGAATTACTGGAGCATTAATTAGTTCAACACAAAAATTAACATATTGTTTCGACCCATTTGACTTTGTTGCACATTTACTTCAAAGTTATTTATCAATAAACTGGAAACTTTTCAGGTATGTTCCAAAACCGTGTCAGTTCACCTTTAACTTTAATACAGTATGTATGTAATTATTGTCTATGAGCATTTATATTAACACTAGTTAATGTTTAAAGCAACAAATAAGGGACTCGATGCAGCAATATTAAAAATATGAGTGGGGAATGGTGGTACCACCTAATTTCGGCAGCTGGGTTTCATTCGCCAGCTGCGTAATGATTAGGTAGGTATAAAATATAAGGGGTAGTGCCTTTGCGCATTTGGCTTGATTCATTGGCACAAGGTGGCACTGCATTTGAGATCAAAAAGTACTTGTCTTGTTTGAATACTATGAGGAAATGAATAAGCAAGTACAAGTAAAATGTTCAATTCACCATCTCGAGCAGTATGATGGATGCCTGAATGCAAACGGTGAATTTTTCTAACGAACCCTTGTACATGCAACTTCCTTGCATATTGCTTTAATTTTTGAGTCAAACCTACTAATGTACATTTTCATTCGTCCAAGTACAAAAAAAGTCGAACCTGTTTCATCTGAACCGTCTTATTTAATCGTGTATTCTGTCCCATGGTTTGCTTTTACCATTTACTAATCTAAATGTGGAAGTTATAGGAAAAATTCTTATTCCCTAATGCCTGTTTTGCATATCCATTTGGATAGATACATTGATCTACATCTAATTTTATTGCAGACGTTTTAGAAAAATATTTTTCTTTTTACTTGCGCGTAGCCGCTTCGCAACTTTCTCTGATGCTGGCTGCTCCATCATGCAATTCCCATATCGGAAATGTTTTTTCCCTTCAAATATTACATTCTTAAGCCGATTGGCCAGGACGTTTCGGGAAAAGGTTTCAGTAAAATGACTATATTATACATCAGACAGTGGGATTGAAAGAAACGCAATCGATACAAGTCCATTGCTATGTGGGACGCGTATGGCATCCTGCAGAAATGTATCCTAGTCCTAAGTTATTATTATTGTTTTATATTAGACGTTTCCTAGTCCACTTTTAAAGCTGCCTGATGCAGACAGACAGACTTCCATGAACCTAAATGTAACTTGCTCACTTATTCATAGTTTTGCAAATTATCGATTTGCCTCGCAATAATGCAAACAATGATATGCATATCTCATGTGGGAGTACTATTCAAAATACTCCGCATACGTCTGTCTGTATAGTACTATTTTGCATGTAACATCGCAAAAGAATTGAGAATAATATTTGAATCCTAGCTCTTGGTACAAACAAGGCTTAAAGATTGCTGGAAAATGTCTTTAAATATTCGAATATCTTGTACCAAAGATCCGATACAGTAAAACCTGCCTAAGTCGAACCCTGAATAAGTCGAACACCTGCCTAAATTGAACGAATTTCCTTTCACCGCACACTTTCGAGTTGGACATGATTTACTATATTAATTAACGTACAGTAGGTTCTTTAAAGGACAACTGATACTGTTTTTTAAGGTCCCGTACCGTTAAAACTGTTGATAGGAGATGTTAAATTAAAACTATGAGTTTCCTTAAAATATTTGTAAAAAATTTTTGAAGGAGAGGAGAACATCAGTCATAACGCCATTGGCTAAACGGTTACTGTGGGTTGATCTAGGTTGCTCTAGCCAATGAATATAAAAGTGGGTATGAGGCCATAGCAGCTTCAGCCAATGGCAGCGTACTATACGTGTTTCAGTGAGTTCATTTTCACGTAGCGCTGCATTTCGACCACTGATTTTACTAAAGTTTGTACATTTTTATAAAAATAATGAACCGACAACCAAATTTCAAAAAATCAGGTCATGTACAGATAGAGGGGCTTAATGCAAGCAAAAAATCTCAACCGATTTGGTGAGGCAAATTTTACCCTGTCAGTTGTCCTTTAAGACACAACATGTACTGTATATTTCAGTTCATCGTGAGCCATCATCATGTCAGTACTTATATTTTGTACAAGGCTGTATGTTTGCTAGTGCAGATTTAAATAAGTTTTTGTACGAGTTATAATAAACTCAAGTGTATAGTGATTTAAGTTCTTATGCAATATTCAACATGCATGCTAGTAGGCATGTATTCTCCATTTTATAATTGTCATGGGCTAAACCATGATAGTTCACTTTTAATTTAAGACAACGCTTTTTCTCATAAAGGACTGTTAACTAATGGAATTATTGGTATATTGGATATACTCTGAAGCTGGCTGTCTGATTTGTTTAGAAATTCCCTGATGATGCCACACAGTTGTCGAAACAAGTCAGAATACATATTTTTGAAAACTTTATGAGCTGCCATGTTATTTTTCCTGTGTTGAATCAAATATTCCTCATAATGCACTCTACGACTTCACAGTACATATCTAGTGATCTTAGTGGAAGAAGCTAGATCAAGGGCATGAAAGTAATTGGACTGTTTCACTATTTGACCAATTAAATGGGGGACACGCAGATACTAATCCAAACATGCCCATTGTTAAAAAGTGGACGGGTTCGTACCTTTTGTACGACCAGTGTTGTGTCGCAAAAAATATATGTATCGCATCGTATCGATGTATCGTATTGGTATCACTTGTGTATCGTGTAACCAGCACCACCTAGGTAATAATAATCCTGATGCTAACGGGTCATATACACAGGCAGAGCGCACTATTAGTGTTTTAACCCGGGGGCCCTTTTTCCCAACCTACAATACTTCAACTCGCAAGCAAGCATGCTAACCCGTAGTCCGTAGACCCATATGGGTTGCAGTGCAAGCTAGCACCACCTAGGTCTAACTCATTAAACATTAGTTGCTTCTCAGCAGTCACAGAGTGGTCACGTTCAAAGTTGCACTATATATACTACTGTTGAGATTGGTTATGATACATCTTCCATTGCCTTTTGTACCCTCACTGCGTTATATGGTATCAACCATTACTATAGGTACTCTGATATGGTCGTGTGCGTCATGTTGTTCTTTCCTGCTCAACATTATTTCCCAACTCAATACATATACATACTGTATGTGGGGAGGTGAAATAGAAGACGATATAAGTCAGACCTTTAGCCGTTGCGTAGAACTTTTGGCACTTTTTGGCATGGCTAGCATCATACCTACTCTCTCATTGGTCAAAGGACTCCTAATTAACCTTTCTTCTCCTTTAATCTCTCCCCTCATAGTGCAACTTTGAAGGTGGTTTCAGTATATGTATTTATTTAATTAACTGAATATAAAATAAGACTCTTTGACAGTGACAAACTTGTTGTCTGACTGACACGTATTGTATTGTACTACACAAAAATCTAAGTTCAGCCAACTTGACCTGTCTTTTGGACATTAAACATGATTGGTTGAATGGGCTTGTATAGGAACATCTTTCTGTCACGGATATTGTATCTGGATGTTGCTACTACTAATAATGTTGCCACAATCTTCGCACATCATTCATTTTTTTCCCTTTGCAACAAACATCTCTCGTCCACTGATTCCTGATAGGTAGTTATGTTAAAAGGGAACATCATGTCTGTTGGAAGAATGCTGCAGTGCTGTTCGTGCGAAACGCGCCTTAGCACATGACAATATTAGCCCAGCTGACAGGATATGCCATGGACAACATCCATATCTTTCGCTTCAGCGATTCATCTTGAAGCTGATCTCATCTTACAATAAACACTCCTCTTCAAGTGTACTAAGCATAAGGCAATGAACAGCACCAGCAGAAAATGCCATCAACAGCAATAGTAAAACTCCAGTAGACCACTATCTTGATTACCCTCAAACTCTGAATTAAGTCCACCACTTGTGCCCAAATTTTGCTGATACACTCCTCCTACAACACAAAACTGTCACATGCTGTATAAAACTTACAGTAATTTTCACTGCAGTTTTATTTTCTTTCGTATCCATTCGTATTCCAAAAATATAAGATCTTCGCAGAAAATAAATATGCGCAATAAAATCGAGTGAATTGCCCTCACACAGTTTCCTCTTTTTTATTACATACCATCTATATCTACTTGGATGTAGTAAGTTGGAAATGAATAATTCCTAATGTAGCTCCTTGTGCATTCGTCGTGGCTATTAAAGTATGAATGTTTTTTGGGGGATCTGCAATGTAACCTGCATAAGAAATGCGCAAACATCATGCATTCAAATTCAATTTCAATGTGCAGGATTCATTAAAAGCATTTGCATTTACAACATTTTATTAAAGTTTAAATTAATTGGACTGTAACAGCAAAATTAAAAAGTGGATGTTACGCGATAATAATTATGTATAATTTAATTGTAAGAATATTACAAGTTTTACATTATTCTTTGTATAGATACTTGTAGCTTTCTTACTGCAAAATGATTTGCAATCCTGTTCTAATGAGCTGTTGCATGGATAGGGAGCATGCAGAAATTATGTGATTAGAAAATGGCATTTGTGCAAACAAAACCCTTCCAATTGAAGACTGAAGGCTTGTTTGTCAAAACTGTGCTGTCACTATCCCCTAAGGCGTGCTGACTAAAATCATTACAAATTTACTTGTTTATTTTTCAAATTGCTGCTCATATTTGACTTACCGTGGTGGAAAAATTGGGAGAATCAGCAGAAAAAATTACTTCAAGCTCATATCCCTCTCTTGATTCTCCATACATTGATCTCATACTGACTTTTCTGTACGCACTCCATCCATTGTTTTGTCAATTTTATTTTTGCATGCTCTCTTACATACATGTTTCCAGAATAGATGTTGCCATAACTACCATACATGAAGCATTGAAATTAATAATTTATTGAAGTCATTTGACAGTTGAGCTTCTGTAAAATCTTGAAGTTATTATTTAAGGCAGTGATGCTTACATTACATTTGGCATTATCCTTGTTTGCTGCATGAGCGCTACTGAATATTTTACAAGGTGAAACTTTAATATCTGAGGGGGCTGTTCAAATTTTAAGTAACTCATAATATCAATATTTGGCCCCCCCTCCCCTCGCCTACAACCCTGCATAACGATTACTTGTAACCCCCCTGTCATATTATATGTAACAATTTGTCTGTCCCCCTCCAAGAAAGATAAACAACAAATAATTTGCAAGAAATTATACCTGAATGTGCATATATACACTTTTTATATGAGTGATCAACATCAAATTATTAGAGAATAGGCTGACTATTACAGGCAATACAGCATTAATTATAACAAGTTTTTTGGCTACTAAGTTTATTTATAAATCGATATGAGCGTCAATTATGAATTGGAGTTTTGAAAGTCCGTTGCCACAAGCGCCGTCGCTGCCGCCACATCAATATAATTTATAATGGGCTGTGCAGTGAAAACAACCAAGTCGCTATCCCCGCTTCGGTTTTTGTGAGTGAAATATTCGCGAATCTAAGTCGTAACCTACGAAAAAAACTTGTCATAGATTAAAATGTACCACGAGACTGATCTGTATACCAAATTTCAGGTCTCTAGGATGTGTAGAAGTTGGGTAAAAATGAGCTGAAACTTCCCGCAAACAAACTGACAAACTGAAGCGGACAAACACCGTTCACAACGAACGTATATACTTAGTAAAAAGTAATTTTGAATTAGTTTATACATATCAGTGACTGTCTACCGTTCCACTAGGGTATGTTATGGACATGTATTTTGTACCTACCTACACAAAGACATCTTGTTTGCTTCTTACACTGATAGTCACCCTATCTTACGTTATTTTGCCCATGTCCTATGTACCTAGCATGTCACGAATGTGATTGTCACACATTCCTGATAGTGTCACCTCTCAACCACATTCCTTCACTTTCCAAACTCCTCTTCCCCACTGGAATGCCATTAATGTTAACGCATCAAGTTGACAAGAGTTTCATTGCTATTGTGTCCATACAATGAAAACAACCTGTGTCACTCTGCCAACTCTGCTTCAAGCTCTGCAATATAACCTATACTGTAAACTGAACATAGGTATTCAGCAAACAAAATCAGTTTTCTTCCTTCCAAGTTAAACCATCTGTCCTTCAATGTGATTGCCTAAGTAATTGCCATAGTGCCTTGAAGCTCTGTCAAATGTAACCTAAAATGTTTTCCTTTCCAGTAGTGATGTTCAATTTTTACAAATCCTTTCGTGTAGTATTTATCCTTGCATCTTTCTAAATTTTGCTTGTGACCTTTACATGAGACTGTTTACAGATGAATGCAAAAAATGTTTCTCACTCCATTATGGGCTTACAAATAAATTTTTCATTAGAACTTTGCGGAAGGAGACTGTTGGAAAAAACATTGTATGCATCGTCTCTAAAAGTAACTGAGATTATAAATCATCTCTCTGCCAACATAACAGCCGTAATCCCCAAGATTTAACACAACAAGTCTAAATCATATTTATTAAAAGTTTACCATGAAAAATAAGAACTGAACATATAATAAATTTATACTATTTTATTTATAATAACATTGCAAAGTTACAATTAGAATTGTTTCTTTCTAAATTGTTTGGAAGATAATATATTAAGGTGCACCCCGTGCATTTGGTCATGGTCTTCGGTACTCTGACATATAAGACATAAAAGGAGGTAGTAAATCCCTTGCTCTTTGCCTCATCACATCATTGCTTGCTTTCATCCTTGAGGGTGAGCTTCTTAGCTAGGCAGTTAAAGAAGTTTCTTGCATGGTGGAAACAATCTTTGGTCAGTGAGAGGAGACCCAGCACCCGTGATTTCTCTTATTAACAATCCTTCTGTATTGGTCACCTTTCCGCAAGTCCACCGCATGCAGATGATGGTCAAGAGGTAAGACGATAAAGTAATTAAGGATTCTGAAATTAAAAATATCAACCATGGCCGTGTCATATGGTTTGGGAATTTCTTGGAGACAAAAATTGGAAAATCCAAACTCTCGGATACGAGGACTTTTTTAATCGACAAAAATTTTTCAATGTGCATGTCATCTTCAGTCATAGTGAGACTAATTTTATTGAGTACCTATCAATACAACCCATCATAGTATGAGCAGCGTGTGCAGCATCATCACTGGGCAAAATAATACTGATCTGAATAACACACTACAGAAAGCGGTTAGATATTGAGATGGTTTACAACTGACTGTAACAGACAATAGTAGAGCAAGACAAACTAAATCCAAACTCTGTAAGCCATATAACAAGTTATCCTGCACAGGGGCCAAGTTGTTCATTGATAATACAGTCAATGAGCACCCTGCCCAATCTAATGCTGGACAATGTGTGACATCACAACTACTGTTGCTAATGGCAACATCACATTCCTACATGAAAGTCTGTTCATGGAAATGGGCTCAATGATAGTACTACAGTCAAACCTCGTTAATTCTTCGCCGGTGGGACTAAACATTTCAGATGAATTATGCGGAGTGACGATTTATGCGGAGTTTTTTTAACGTGTAAGTCTGTGGAGATTGTACTTTAAATTGTGACGAATTATTCAGGTGTCGAATTAACTAAGTTTGACTGTACATCCTTTTGATGTTTTTATGAATTTGTTAATTTCAATGGATTCTCACAATTATTTGGTTGCCTGTAATTATTATCAGTTGATAAATGTTACATTTTGCATTTTTAGGATTGAAAAATGCTGATCTATTACAAAAAGACCTCATATCTCTGAGTTTTGGAATTTATTTGTATTCATTGCAGCGGTATTATATGCGTCTTTACGAGATTCTGGATTTCACCTTTATTCGTTGTATTATTAATCTCGTATTTCCACACTTCATGGATCACCTGTATATATGTACTTCTTGCAATAGCACTACTAACAAGGACCGGGATCGATATCGTTAGTTACTCGTTCAGATATGTAGACATTATAAGTATATGGAGTGGGTGCAGCGATGGGTCCTTGGCGTGCCGTCACAAACCCTCAACCCAAACGAGCCAACTCTGTAAGCTAATTGTGGGGAACGAAGAGATAGCAGCGGTAATTAACGGCACTGCTAGCAAATGCCTACTCGAAAAATCAATGCGCATCAGGCCCCACCCCTTATTTTTCCTCCCAGGTGCTCCTCATATGCATGTAACAGATCCCCCAAATAGGCCATGCGAAAGAAAGTGGCATAGACTTCATCCTGCACCACGTCACAACTAAACACTCCGTCGACTTGAGAGTTCCTCATAAGCACAACTTGAAAGATAATGTTGTTCGGCTCTCTAAGTTTCTCAAGATATAAGAACATTTTTCTTTCTTTTTATATAATCCACGAAAAACAATCCTGTAAGAGCGCAGTTAAGTCAATTAAGTTTTTTCCCCCAAATGATCCGCATCGCTGCGCATAAAAATGTGAATTTTACTCGTATATAATTCCAGTTCTCTGTTTAATATAAGACAAGTGCAACTTATTAAATTAACTTTTCTTTGAGGAAAACTCCAAAGATGCAGAATTACTGACGAGTGCTCTTGTACTGCTGCTACATGGTCGTGTTGCAGTCGAAATATTACGTCATGACGTCATTTGTGAACCTTCAGGGACACAGCGGAACTTGGACAAATACTGGTCGTCCAAGGTTCACTTTTCCCCCTGAGGGGTCACAATTTATAATACATGCTTACCGTCGACGTCATGTAAACGTAGTATTGGAGAGCCGAAACACATTTCATGGCTTAAAGGTGAACTGACAGGGTAAATTTCTTGCAACCGATTTCTCTGAAAAATTTCCTATGCATGAACAACATGTATTTGCATATGTCCAATTTTATTCTAATTTTTCCACAGATTCGTTTTTTAAAATTAAAATTCGCAAATTTACCCTAAAATAGGTTCTCAAAAGCCCTCACACTGTCAAAATTTACATCCGGGACAGTGCGTATGGCATGCCACTTGCACCAAAACGTGCTAAATGCCTACTTGCTGAACTTAATGAACTCTTAAAATTACATACAACAACAAATAACATGAATTTTGATGTTGGGATTCATGAAATTTGGGAAGGGAAAAACATATCTGTGTCGCGCGTCACTTTTCCATGCTGCGTGAAGAAGATAGCATGGATTTCATTATTAAATTAATATGGAGATACTGTAATCATTTATACTCTTGCAGATATTTTAAATGTTAAATTTTATAGCTCTACTATGCAAATCAAATGAAATAATGTTTGACAAAAGCATGTTCATTGTCGTTCACATGCGCCAGTTGCGAATAACTTTTTACTAATTTTCACAGAGATTTTGTTGCAACTATATTGCTTTATTAATAGAATGCTTGGTGTTGGCTAAGTTTCAGGGTACCTTACAAAACCGTTTCGCGGAACAAATTAGGTCTTTAACATTTATATTTTCCATATTGGCAAAACAAAAGTTTTACGTAACGAAGGTTTTTGCGAAGCGAAACTGTAAGGAATAATTTTTTAAAATGAAATGCTACATAAAAATGTTAAAACTTGAAAGTGTTCCCTTAAACGGCCCATAACTGTTGCCTCTATCTTATAGTGTGTGCAACAACTTTTGGTTTTATGTGTATCTTGCAACAACTCAATTCGTTTATCTTGCAGTGAAGACGTTATATTTTTTCATAAACTTCCGTTTTTCACGGATTTGTTGCTGATTTATTGCTCCCCTTCCCAATACGAATTGCTCGCGTCATAACTGCTTTGTATCATGAAATCGAAGTGATAAAACTCGAGCATGTTTCAAAATGTACAAGTGAGTAAACCCACATCTAGTATTGTTACGTCCTCCTATAGTAATAATAAATGCGTAATAAAACCTGCTTGCTGGCGAGACCAATTCTATATATTTCGGCCATTTTATTTAGATAAAACCGAGATAAAACCAAGATAAAACTATGTGTACAAGAAAGATGATGAAGGTTGTGCTTTACTGGGCGAGTAAAAAGTCTATAACTATATGAAATCTCTCAGAAATGCTGACTATTGAATAGAAAGTGACGTTTGAGGTCTAGTTGGTCCATGAGTGTTGTTCCCCTATTGTATTGTATATTATTGCAATATAGTGCCTACTTGTATGTACGCTATCCGGAAAGTATTAGCCGTTTTTTATTTACCAATTAAAGGTAGTTGCAATGCCAAATATTAATTAATAAAACGTTTAATATACATCTTATACTATTTTTAAAAATATTACTTTAAGTGTGAAAGTGTTTCTTGGCCTTAGGAAAAATTACTGCAGCGTTAAGGCCCTTTCATGTTGCCGCCAGTGTATTGAGCAAGTTAATTAGAAATTTGACCTCGTTTAAACTGTCAAACTTTCAAACAATTAAACGTAAATCAAAATTGTAAAGTTGAAAAGCATAAGGTGATAAGTTCAAATAAGCAGGTGTCCAGTTTTTAAAATAAATACCTGAAATTATGTTTGTGTTTGCACTAACCGATACTTATGAAGTTTATATGGCCATCAGAATTTGGCTTCCCTGCATAGCTACATACGCTGTAAACGTTTTCTCTCTGTAGTTGCAGCAAGCAAATTTGTGCACATAAATTAAAGTATCTGTTTTAAAAACTGTTAACATGGGTTTTTTGAACTCATCATGTGATGCTTTTCAACTTTGCAATTTAGATTGACATTCAATCATCAACAGTTTGAAAGTTAGGACCCGGGGCTCTTGAAAACGTGGTCAGATTTTAAATTTGATAGCTGAATTGGAAAGAGCACACACACACTTTCCTATTTGCCCCACAAGTCAGCATTTGTGTATCTTTTATCACATTTTCAACTAAATTTGCAAAAGTCCAGAATTTTTGCATTTATGATCCTTATTTATGAGTTGTATATTTTTAACCACTAGTTTCAGAAATATATTATCTAATATACAACTAATATAAATAATAATTATATAGACGTCTTCATATTTCCATCTTCTTTGTATCTGCTCCAAATAATCTCTATACTGGTACGAAGGGGGAAGAATAGAATGAACCTTGCTGGTACTGCGCATGCGCGTTGTGAAAACATTATCTGCGAATTTTTAACCTCACTTCCTAGTCTGTATGTTAGTTTGTCTCGCACAAAATGTGATTGATTCATTAACAGATTTCACGATCGTGATTGGTTAATTCAAATAAACCGGACCCCCCCCATGTCACCGCCTACCCAACGTATACGCCCGCCCGCCCACCCGTCAGCATCGTTTTCCACTGAACGAGTCGTCCATTTTTCTGCGATCGTCGGGTGCATTTCACGTCGTTTCCGACCAAAAACAACGCATATTCACGGGTATTTACGCATATTTACGTATATTTACGCATATTTACGGCGTCCTGGCGATTTTCACATTCGAAAACGATTGGAAATCGCGAGGATGGGCCCAATAAGTTGTATTGCGAACTGCGATTAACTCGGTAAGGGCAGGTAGCGGAATGGTAGCGGTAGCGGTCGGTGAGGTGTTAACAATCGGTATAGAGGTGATACCCTTTACTATAGACGCACTAAAAAGCTCAAAATAAATATTATAAAAAACATTTTTAAAAAAACAAGCTTTAAAAAAACACTAAAAAGCAAAAAATAAAATTTTGAACACAAAAAAAGCTTGGGCGGAAATATCACACGAATGGTTATATAACCTATATATTGGTCTACATATAAAACAAATACTATCTGAATACATATTGTTCTAAAATAAACGAATTGATCACTGTTGCAATGCAATATTTCCGCCCCAAGCTTTTTTGTGTTCAAAACTTTATTTTTTGCTTTTTAGTGTTTTTTTAAAGCTTGTTTTTAAAAGTTTTTTATAATATTTATTATTGTTTTTGTTTAACTCGATGTAAACTTGCACAACATTAATCCAACTTCAAGGTGAGGTGTCATCACTGACAATATATGCACTTCGCAGCTTCACGACAACTTATTAAAATTTTAAAACTTGTCATAAAAATGAACAAAAATGTGATTTCTATCCAACTAATGGTCCTCTACAACTTGATAATTGACAACAACTCTCTAACTGTTACGGTTTTCGATTTAATATTTCATAAACCTTGAAAGGTTCGCTGGAGGTCAAAGGTCATGTGCCCATTAGATTCGCCCCACCTCTTTACTAATAACATCATGTCCATCAAATATTTAACAAACTGTAATCTTGTACAATATGAAGAAATCATGTTGTGTGGAACACCCGGTATAGTTTCAAGATTATGATTACCTAATTATTTATTGATTTCAACGTGAAATAATAATAAGGCATTGATTGAATTGATTTTCAAATCCCTGTAGCATCAAGTTGATTTTCGCAATGCATTTATAAATAAATGCATGCAATATTTATTGAAAGTAAGAATAATATCAAAATCGAGAAAGGAAGAGGCGTCATAAGCTCTGAAGTACTTAGAAGATAGAAACGATTGCAATGGAGATGTGACATAAATTCAAACCCGGTTTTTGGGATTATTTATGTGGCAGTATGAGGTATAGCACTGATCGATTTCTGCACGTTTAGACCCCCCCCCCCATACACATTTACAAATAAAATAACTGCGCATTTATTCCTTAATTTATCTTTAAAATAAAATACGACTCTCTTAAATACTTACAAATTGTCAACATTATTTTTATTTCAGATAAAATGTGCACTGGTTAGCCGAATACAAATGTATAATATTGATCTTGGCTGTCCCTTTTCAAATTCCAGTTACATAAAGCTCCTATTCATGAAAAACGATATGCTTTCAATCCAATACCTGAGGGGTAGAATTTCAAATCCGATTTGCTCGAATATATAATACAGATTGGGATACACTATCTGTTAGAAGGTTTATAAACGTGCTGCATAGAAACGTACAGGTCAGCATGAGTGAATATAGGAGAAACTCAAGCAAATACATATATAGTTTGCAATGAATAATATCAGTTAATTCCTCGCTGGCAGGGCGAAGTGTTTTTTAACATGTAAGTCTATGGAGATTGGACTTTAAATTGTGACGAATTATCCAGGTGTCGAATTAACGAGGTTTGACTGTAATACATGTATACTATTTCCATTTCTAAATCCGGATTTTTCTCTTATCTGTTATGATTTAACTTTAAAAATGCAAAAAATGCTGCTACAATCCCAATAGTACGCTATATAAGAACTAATTAGGGCAAATATGACCATATTTAAAAAAAAATAATAAAATACAATACAGAAAATTGCAATTAATTTTTTTAAATGATGCAATTATTTTAAACCTTTTAACACAAACTCCATTGTCACTTTGTCGCAGGTGTTCGGCTCTCATTTGACTCACCCTCATTATATTCCTTAATGCTATGGAAATATGAGATACTATAGTCAAAATCAGTCATAGTTGGCAGATGATAAGGGATAGGGGAGCCTTGTTACTTGGAGATGTATCTCTACGCTCCTTGTTCCATGCAAGAGCCATTCTGGGGTCTTTCTGACAAATATTTTAGAAAAGGGACTATTTTTCGCGGTGTATGTTCCAAACAGTCTGCCAACTATGACTGATTTTGCGTTTATATAATTGGTTGCAAATGGTAATTCAAATCACATAATTACCCTATATAGTCCACTCTTTTATTAAAAGAGTGCCGGCATGTTGCGGCGTCTGTAACACAGCCTTCTTCAGCCGCGGCCAGTTCTGTAAGGTGACTTTGAATATAACCACTTACCCTGCAAGATTAATTTGAACTGGATCTATTTAAATTCGGGTTAACAAAGTGTAATACCGTATTTGAATATAGGATATTCAGATACAAGATCCGATCAATAAATGCATATGCTGCAATGAGGATTGAATGAGTGCGAAAGCATATGTCCAAATACAGGACAACAGCCAATTATTAACGCATGGACTGAAACAAGGAGGATTTGGTCTGTGATCGGATAAAGCACCCAATCGAAGAACATATAGCTTATATGTAAACACGACTTGGTGGGTGTGTATACATTATATATACATATCAATAAGTAGAGACTAATATGTACAGTTCAGGCTTTAGGCGACGAAGACAAATGACAGCGCCCTGCAGGTGCTCCTCTTAGTATGAATAACTGCCAGTAGGGGGCCTCGTACCTCCTGCCACCCATTAAAAGACTCTCATTTGTCTGGCCCAGCATTCTAGTCACGAAATGCTAACCACGTCACGATTATAATCGCAATCGCAGTAATGACCCTCCCTTCAGTGTCAGTACTCAGTACTCTCCCCAGTCCATAAAAGTGCCGAAAACAGCAACTGTTATTAATCCATTCTATTTAAAACTATAGTGAGGCCAAAGAGAGAAGAAACTCGTAGGTGCGCCCTTAGTATAGGGCGAGTCCAACTCGTAGCTCCTCCCTCACTAGGAGACGAGAAAGCTGAACCATTCAATGAGGTTGGAGAATCGTGTGTCAATACTGTTTCAATGATGGGCATCTATCATTAGTGATAGGTGAGCGGTGTTTAAAATGACAGCCAGGGACATTCTGGCTGATAAAAACATTAAATTGAATAATAATTTTGCAAAATCATGCCGATTTTGCTCAATATTATTAAAATTGAAGATGCCTTCCACACGATGTTGGCCCCGCGCAGTTGGTCCCGCCTCGTCTTGTTGCATACATATCAATCGTTCTCTACATGGTTACAGTTTGACAAATCTGTAAGGTTGTCAGAATAAAGCCTGTTACAGGTGATCTCTGGGCACATTTGCCAAACGCATGGAAATATTAGTATGAACCATGCTCATCCCACAGCTACATATCACATGCATGCATTTAGCGAACATGCGAACAAGCAAGTCTGTTGTTTTGCTCACTCATGCATACTTCACGCAGAGATACTGTCCTTTCAAAGAAAGATTGAGCTAGGACTGTGCTTATTTGATGCTTTGAAGGGGTGCACGGTTGCAGTTTGAGGCAGTCATCATTGCATGTCATAGCCTTTGCACCTGCAGCCGTGCACCCCTTCAAGACATCAAATGGCACCGTCCTAGCTCAATCTTTCTTTGAAAGGACAGTATAGTTGCTAACTGCAGATTTGTAGCTTAGTTGCTGCATTTTCAAATTTCTGTAACATGACTCCTGCAGATTACTTAGTTCCAAGGTTGGAGTGAAATAAACTGTAATTACATTTTTAGTACCTATACTTTCCGCTTCAACATATTTGTGAAAATGTTTGGATGAACGCGAAGGAAATAAATAAAATGGAGGAAGTTTGCAGCATATCTTGGCTTTGATTGTGTGCAAAAGGTATGAAATTGTGTGCACATTATGGGTATTATGCTTCAATCAACGGCGTTAACAGCGTAACTGGGTACAAAGACGTTATGGGGGACAACTTTTGCTTTGAATCATACGACTCTAGGGATGGAGCGAAGAAAAACGGACAAACGGTTGCCATCTGTCCCTTGAGGACATCAATAAATAAGTGAATTCGTATCTCATGCTGAGGACAAAAGAAGTCAGCGTATGCGACTGGTGCACCTTACTCATACCTCCGATTCAATTTGCCACACAAAGACCGAAATGCAAAACGGAAAATGCCTATTTCCAACGCACTATATTTTCTATTCAATTTGCGAGTATCTATATAAATAACTGTATATTTGAGTTTCGTTGCTGTGGAAATTGTCATCAAGAATGTCAATAGAGCTGCTTTTATGTTTATCACAATTGTCTCAATTTTACTTAATAACATCAAAGAAGAGAAATATAGGATTATGGGTTGAATGGGAATTGTACTTTTTGTTATTGATATTTTAAAAGGACATATGTAACCATATTAAATATTACATAAAAAGAGATAGAGTGAAGAATTACAGTTTGGAAGTATAATATCAGACTTCCTATCCCCTTGAATTTGCATATAAGTATTGTAAGCTTTGCTGATAGTTGTACTACTTTTTCGCGTTTTTGGCACAACTATTTATCGTTACTATATACTATAATAATGGGATTGGCAACACTAATCATGATACAGTCTCTCGCACCCTTTTGAAACCTGCACACTGATTTTTCGAGCCTGATTGAGATAGTCACATGGACTATTGGGGATATTGTAAGTGTTTCCAATACTGTTTGTAAGTTTAGAAACCTCTTGGTTAAGCTAATATTTGTATTTTCCTTGCTAGGTGTTGAAGCCTAGTTTCGGTTATTTTGTTACTTGACTATTTGTCGAGTTAATTGTTCTATACACTTGTTGAACCATCAAATGATATTTTGACATCCTGCACTAATAATTAATCATCAAACTTCAATCTACATCTGATTGCATCAAGCATAAGTGGCATGACTAAGCAAACTGTATTAATCCAATGATATCATTCACATATACTACGTTTACATGGTCGTGCTGCAGTCGAAATATTACGTCATGACGTCATTTGTGAACCTGCAGGGACACAGCGGAACTTGGACAAATACCGGTCGTCCAAAGTTCGCTTTTCCCCTTGCGGTGTCACAATTTGGAATACATGCTTACCGTCGACGTCATGTAAACGTAGTAATAAATGGTTGGAATTGGTAGTTAAAAACGATCGACTCTGCATCCGCTTCGGCTCAGACGGTAATCTGTATATGCTTGCTGCATACTTTAAAGTATGTGGCAAGCTGCAGCATGAAGCCCGTAGGAAGTCTGTAGAAATGTATTCTACAGCTAATTCCACATAAGCACATAGCTGCAAAATAAATTTGCTGCAGACTTCCTGATCACGTACGTAATTAAATTATGCAGCACGCATATTGCAGACTTGCAGCAGCCATGTCGAAGGTGTGTAATTGTTTCATGTGCAGACCTGCAACAGCTAAGACGGTTTTTTGTAAGGGTATATATCTACAATCACAGTGATGTCATTATTGTCAATGATTAAACCTGAATAGTGGTTAGGATTGCGATGATATCGAGCTGTTAATAGATGAAATTCTTGCTCATTGGGTGAAATATGCTTATGTACATTGTAATAATTGTTTTTTCTCTTTCTGTGTTGGTACAGGCGAGTGCCACTTTCCGGAAATATGGTCAGGCACGTGGTTCCAAAGCGGTGTTCGTCACCAGATTCACATCAGTGGAGGAACGATGACCGGCAAGGGAAAATGCGTGGAGTTGGACGGAGACAAGTTCGTCATGGAAGATGGGTAAGCATTGAAATTCACACTCCATAAAATGTCCGGTTTCCGGTTGGAAATCTAGATTTTGTAAGAAAACCCCCCTGCATTTTAAAGAAATGCTGTTAGGTCCAAAGAAATAGTTTTACAAAATTGTGCCGAAAATCGTACTTGCGCAAAAAATTTTGCAAGTGGACAAAATGTAGACTGTATTCAGCACACTGAACACTGAACACTGCAGAATTGAAGTGGTTTCGTGCAATACAATTAGTTGGCCGAAAAAAATCGTTTTGTATCAAGGCCCAGTTTCATGTATTGCACTGCAGTGACCAGCAGCAGGCAGGTGGTTAGGTTACAGAGGGTCACCCCTATGCAAAACCTATGTCACTTTTCGGTTCCATGAAAAAGCGGTCAACTATGTCAGGTGGTCAACATGTAAGGGTGGTGAACTTGACAGGTTTCATCACTGTATTTGCATAAAATTGCAGAAAGTATGCTGAAAATCTGCATATATACGAGTACTTTCTTCCATTTGTGCAGCTCACGTTTCAATTATGTATGTGGTCATCGCAAAAAAAAAAAATATAAAAGCATGTGAAAAGGACAGTTGTGAATGTGGAAAATGAGGGAACAGCAATTAATTAGCAGTGTAGTAAATTTGAAACCTCTGGAGGGGAAGCAGAGGCAGTGTTCATAATCAACACATGGAACAGTATTCACATAACATGATAAATCCTTGACAACAGAAATTTGTCAAAACATGCAATAAAAAGTTTTAAAACCCCAATGAATTACTATAAGGAAGGAGATTTATCACTATATTGAAAAATCAGAAGGGAAGAAACTGATGAACATGACCAAGGAAAATGACTTGGAGAAAAAGTACGGCTCATTTGACTGGTAAAACCATATTGATTGATGACTATTTAAATTACATGATCATTTGATCAATGAACCACGGCAGGACCAAGGTTGCCATTAATTACTTTTATCACACCTTATGACATAACATAGTTTATCGATTTAAACAAAATATCTAAAACAATTTGATTAAAATAGGACATAGAGACAGATGATTTTCAAAATCACATTCTACAACTAAATTAATAAAGAAATAAGTCATTTTGAACTGAATTACCAATATCGTTATTTGTACATAGTATCAAGAATTAAAGGTGAACTGACACGGTTTTGGAACATACTCTGAAAAGTTCCCAGTTTATTGATACCATGCCGGGAAAAAACCATTGGCACTAGTAACGAAAGTTTTGTCAAAATTGGTTAAAAAAAGTTATGACTAGTTAAAGATGTGACGCCATGGTGTCACAGATGTGCGATGTCATGGTGGTGGCATCATAATGTCTTATGGCGAAATGTGCGCCAGCCAATTAAACGATCGTCGACAATCGGCTGAGAACATCGTAGCTGTTTCAGTCAATGAAAGCGTTAACAGATTTGTGTCTCTTGCGACCAGCTGTACGGAATTTTCACATTGTTATAACATTTGAACAAATTGCTGAAAAAATCTGTAAAAATTCAACAATGTTCCCAATTATGTGTTTAATGAATGGGCCGACTCACAAGAAAATCGGTGAAGTGACCTATAGCAGTGTCAGTTCACCTTTAAGATGTGTTTTTATAAATAATGAGTCAATATTATTATTTTTAAGTATTTTTAGGATTGTATATGTATTTTAAAAGTTAGTATAGATCTGAGAACTTTATTTTTGTAAGAGTTATTGATTCAAATTTAAAATGGTAGTGTTCATAATGGGAATTATATTACATTTATGCCAATGAATGCGAGGCAAAGATGGTCTGTGAATTTTTGAATCCTACCCTCATTTTGTGTGCTCATTATGCCTTATATTTTTCCAGCGAAAAATCTAAGATGAATGTTAGTAATCTGAATTCAATTGCAACTGATTTTCATATGTAGCAGCAATCAATATGTCATCAGCATATATCACTGGGCATTTTTCTTTAGCTTTTTTTAGGATAATTTGCGTAAGTCTAATTTACGTAACTCGAGGTCTGCCTGCAATCGAATATCATTTGCAATATTGCTTTAGGATGTTCCATTAAGTTCCATTATTTATTGAATTTTTTGTTGCTTGGCATTACATAAGGTGTGACGTCACACGTGATACGAATCTTTCATTAAACGTCAACTGTTTAATTTAATAACACATACAGTAATTATGGGAGAACTACAGAATCACTGCATAGCATCTTTTTGGGGCCGTTTTCGTAGTACAGCTAGTCACTATAAATGGGGAAATGTAACACATGAGACGATTACCCACAATTCCCAGCAGCTTGTGATCATGTGATGCTCGGCAGACTTGTATTGCAAGACAACGCTCGTATGGCAAGTCAAAATTTATGAAAACACTTTTGCTCATCTTGCGAAATACTTGTAAAACAAGGTACTCGTAATTCGAGGTTCCACTGTATAGTGTCAATTTGAAAGTCCAATCTCCATAGACTTTCATGTTAAAGAAGCACCAGTTAAGTCGTCAGAAATTCCAAGTCTCACCAGTGACGCGGCTTATCGAGGTTTGAGTGTATACTGAACCTATATAATAATTTTAAATGTGCTGCATTACTTTTAATCCAGCATGTATGTGGCATTCTCACAGTAACCAGGTGTCATGGCCGCCAATGTTTCACCAGCCATCTTATTGCGTGCAGGCTGCAGTTTTAAAAATTTATGCACATTGGTAGTGGTGTGAAGTTTATAAATAATCCCTCCGGAACACCTTTTGAACACCATTAGTTTTTATAATGTATAATATTGAAGATTTGGGTGCAACAAACTAGTATTTTATCTAGTACAGTATAACGAATTAAATTTGTGAGACTCGTTTCTCTGTTTCTGAAAATGTCACTGTTAGAACATCTCACACAGTCCAGTATAGTGTGTGGTGATTAAAAAGTCTCACATGGAATCGATTGTGTGCTAACTCCAACAACAAAATACCACCAGTGTCAACTAGGAGACGTAGGGAAGGGCTTTTTGAAGGAAGGAAGAAGGGAAAAGAAGTAGTACTAAGACATGGAGGGAGAGAAACAAACGTCGGCCATGAAGCAAAGACATGGATCGATAATGGCGCTCCTGCTGCCATCTCTCGCAGACACGAATCTTTGTTTGGCCCTTTTCCCAATAAACACACCAACCAGACCAATAAACATACACACCACTCCAAATGAAAAGGGGAGGAGGGTGAGTAGGAGTCTAGGAGTAGGAAGGAGTAGGGGGTGTGGGTTGCTTTTGTGCAGCAGCTAGTTATATCAATAGGCTTGGCTTTTGTTGGTTTGGTCGAGTGACTCTGCAACAAAAAAGAAGTTTCAGTTGATGATGAAAGTAGGAGAGCCACAAGAGCACCCCAGATTATGCAAATCGCCTGTACACTTCCAATTTGAATATATATATGTGGAAAAGTGTCGGAGGCGATTCGTGCTCCAAAAGACGAATGGCTCAATCAATCAATGAGCCAAGCTGCTTCGATCCTTTCTTTTCCTACTACTACTCCAAAGAGGTTTTTGCACCCTGAAAGTTGGTCACAAATCTAAATCATGGCCTCCTCCTCCTTCTATTCAACTGCATCTCTTCAAATGCACCCAGATCAACAATAGTAACAACGGCAGTTATTTATTTCACTGAGTCACAAACACAGACTATAAAATTATAAAAATATTGTAGACATTGCATGCGGAGGGCTCACTTTTCTGAAAACCTCCCTTTTCATTCAAATATTGCTTCTTAAAGTCCATCAGCCATTTTACATTATTAGCATTATCAATAGTATAGTGGAATCTCTTTACGTAACGGCACTCCAATGGATCCATGATTTTGTTCCTTAAAGAACAACTAACACGGTTTTGTAAGGTCCCATGCCATTAAAACTATTGACAGGGAACAGTAAATTAAAACTATGAGTTCCCTTAAAATACGTTTAAAATAATTATTGAAGGAGTTATTTAAAATCAAAGAGTGAAAATGTAATTGGCACTTAAAGGTGAACTGACAGGGTTTTGTAAGGTACCCTGATAATTGGTTTGTAAGTAGCTATGTGTGTCCCTTATACACTGGCGCAACCAGAAATCCATTACAAATTTTAAAAAAAGTTATACGTGTTTTACCGAGCAAAGCATTTCCTTTGGTTTCTATGGAAAAGGCACTGAGAAAGGTACTGGCTTTCGAACAACTGAGCAACTGCCATGACACATGGCGAAAACACGCCCCTTTTAGGGCGGTTTTTATTTAATATCTCGTTAACTATCGCGAATTTAGAAAAACTTCCTATACAAACTTTCTATAGTTTGTTTTTGCGCACAACATATCAAAAAATTTAGGTTGGGTAAACTGTCCCTTTAAATCAATTGGCCGATGACGTCACAACAAACCCCTATGACAAGGTATTGGGGTTATTCCTTATCTCTTATCATGGTTTCGAATTACGAGATTTGAACTTGTCAAGGGAGCAATCAATTTTCCCCATTTCTTATACGGTGGTCAACTTTTCAGGTTTAAACACATTATATAGGTACATATTTAGCACACTATAAAATGTGTTAAACATTCAATGTACGCAGGTGGTCAGAATAAAGAGGGTCACCCCTATGTAAATCCTATAGGATTTTTCGGTTCCATGAAAAAACGGTCAACTTTGTCAGGTTGTCGGCATGTAAGGGTGGTCAAGTTCACAGGTATCACTGTACATACAAGCTTATCTACTTTTTTAAAGCTATGTTCGTTACATATGTAAACATTAGTTTGAATATATGAAATTTAATTTGAGATGTCAGTGCAACATAAGCATTAAAATGTGATTTAAAACTCACGTTATATTGTTACATTCATGATTCGGTGGACAAAATTATTAGCAAAAGTGCATGAAACTGCAATGGGATTCAGCTTTTAATGTTTCTCGTATCTCGTATTGTGGTCATAAATTAATCATATAGTATCTGCGAAATCTCTTATGTTGGGTAGTTGTACACCTTTGGGGATGGTAATAATCACATTATAGTCAACATTTTCTTGTTTATATATTAAATAATTTTGGATTTATGCCAAATGGCTGTATTAACAAAAAATGCAAGTGTAGCTAAAAATTATTCATGTATGAATTTATATTTCCATTATTACCTGACTCATATATATGTGTTTTGTCTTATTCATTATTCAATATGTCGGTACTAACTATGTTAAATATTTATTGATGTTAGACAGCATGAAAGAAGTAGACCGGGGGCTGTTTGGAATTCTAAGCAAGTCTCTTACTTCACACCTGAACAATGAGGCTAAAAAAATGAGGAAATTGTTAGTTGAAGTGATGGACCATGTACACAGTCTAACAAAGTCTGGAATATATTATAATAAATCAAGTGGAAACTTTAAAATAATCTGAAATTTTTCTGAATCACCAAAATTAAATTAAAAGCTGTAGGATTCATGCATAACAACAATAGCAGATATATATTGTAACGTCAAGAACAGGATTAATACCATTCAGGGAAACCTGTGAAATCTGGAAAACTCGGGGAATTTTGCTAATAATTTTCCAAAATCTTAAAAATTCAGGGAAATAGAAATAAATATACAGTAAACCCGTTCTATAGTGGAAAATCAAGGTTCGGAAAGCTTTCCACCATACACAGGTTTTCCAGCACAGAGAGGTGTTATATAAAAACCGTTTGGTGAACTGTCTAAAAATTAAATTTTCCACCATATACAGGTTTAATTGTATAATACACAATTTGAATTGCTTAGAAAAATGATTGCAATAAAACTATAATTTAAAGGTGAACTGACAAGGTTTTACAACATACCCTGAAGAAACTAGTATTTGATTGCCGCTAATTTAGGAACATTGTCTGAAAATTTGAGGCCATTTGAAGAATTATTGCCACAAATATGAATTATTTAGTTTCATATCTGTGGAGTGTACGGGGTAGTATATTGTGAGATACGTACGCTGGAGCGCCATTGATAATCTCTGCCTGTGGCTGAAAATTCAAATTTCGCCAGAACAGGACACTGTGACACCAGCGTGGTGACACAGTCTTTCCATGACGCCCTCTTTCACTACTCGTAACTTTTTGTAACAATGTTTTAAAAAAGTTTTGTTTGCACCCATCGTTTTATTGGCATCAATTCTATAGAATTACACACTTTCCAGGGTATGTTACAAAACCTTGTCAGTTCACCTTTA
>JAQFZQ010000771.1:0-26861 GCA_034696005.1 Glomeris marginata
ACTATAAACTGCACCCCGGGACCGGGCGCGAACCCAAGACTACTAATTTACAGTCCAACACACTACCCACTATGCTAGCTCGCCGATGGACCGGTTCTAGCTCCAAACCACCCTCTAGAACCATGCACAACCCGATTACAGCAGTACATGTGTGTTGCAGTGAAACGTGTCTATGGTGGAAAATTCGGCTTTTACATTTGGGACCATATATAGACAGCAAGATAAATGTTTTTAACAAATCTGTCTATGGTGGAAAGTTTTTCCGGACCCTTGAGATTCCACCATAGACAGGTTTTACTGTATAAACTGTACAAACAGCCCTGGTGTCAAGAGAAAGAATTAATTATTAGGATAAATTTGCCCATTTAATTTATCACATAAAAGAATATAATTTTTATACTTATATATGTATCATTTTCAGCGGCAATGTCAACGTAAATTTACAGTTTAGTTTCCACTCTTGGTTACCGGTATAGTTGGAATAACCGTCTGTTTTTCAGCCGCGTCCTTCAAAACGGTCTCTTCGGCTTCTTGCAATTTCTTGCTGTAATTTTCCCTTGCTTCTGTCACAAGACTCATTAGCTTCTTGTAGTTCGTCTGCAAATTATATTTTGCAAGTGTTATTATACAAAATCAGCTAAATTCCAAGATGCAGCAATATTATAAATACCATTTACCTCCGAACCATCGTAATTAAAGATGCCGATGACGCTGACGGGAACTTTCTTGAGACAAATCCTTCCCAGAGCCCTCCGACCCAGGGCAAAAACAAGAGGTAGATTTTGTTCATTGGCCAATTGTATTATAGTATTAGCTGTGTCATCAACTCCCCCTGTAATATTCCATTTCAATTATTAAAAAAATATTAAAATACAAACTATTAAAAAAATGAAAAACAATTGCATTAAAATAATAATAAAATATATTATTAATCAATAATTATAGCACCTGCAGATTGGATTTTCTCTAAATTCGGTGCCAATATAATGCACTTTAACTTCTTCAGTTTCAAGTGTTTCAACACTTCTCGGAAACCAAGCACGAGCCGCCGCCTCATTTTAGCCTTAATTATGACAAAAATCAAATGAATGGAATAAATGCACATTAAATCTGCTTATAAATCCATCAATCTCCAAAAATTAAACCTTGATGGGATCTTTGTGGTACAATCTGTCATGGAATCGTATTAGATCTTGTACAAGTGTTGTCACAATTTTATCAATATTTGAACTTAGCAAGTGATCGCAATACCTAGAAAATTGAAAACACAATATTGAAACAGTATTTGATACTGGTAAGAAGGTTTATGAAATAGTAATAACAAACATTCACATACTCTCTAAACCTTCTGGTGTGAATAAGAGCTTTTGCCGGTGAAATAACAAGTTCCGGTAACGTAACAGTTTCCGCGGCTACAGAAACTTCAACATTCTGCATTTCACTGTTACCGTTGCTGCTACTTTCAGCACCTTCTTCTTTACCATTGCTGTCACTTTCAGCACCTTCTTTACCATTGTTGCTACTTTCAGCACTTTCTTCTATAAATACAAGAATGTAAAAGTTTTTAACATATGAAAATTTGTACAACTTGCTAAAGAAATTTAAAATGTTTTATATCGGACCATCTTGGCATTCTGAAAGTTGAGTTTCTTTACATTGTAGCATTAAACGTTGCAGTTTCTTGATTCCCCTTTCCCTCAGTATTATCTTTTTAAAAGTCGATGGCTTTTTCTTGATCGGCATCTCGCGCATCTTTCCTCGGCGCAGTTTCGGTGCCGAGGAATCCAAACGGTTCGCGATCACCGAAACGGACTGAAAAGTCAAATACAATATTGATAACTCGTACGTTTATCCCAATGATTAATTAATTACATCACAACCAACACCTTTCTTGTCTTCCTGATGGGGTTTTTAAACATATATTTCGCCATCGCTTTCCTATTTTGCTTCGTCTAAAATACAATCAATATATATAACAAAAAATTTGCATTCAAAAGTAATTACAAAATGTATTCAGATTTATACCTTTGATTTTGCCAGCATATGCGCAATGTCAAACTGAATCAGAGTTGTCACTTTTGGTTTTTTCCCACCGGGTTTCAACGCCGCAATTTTAGACCGATTCAAACCGGAGGTACTACTTGGTACAGAGTTATTCTTCTTGGGGACAACTACTTGAAATAAACGACAACATAATAATTACATTAAACAATATGTATTAGAAGTAATAAATAAAACACAAAGATATTACATTTTAGTTCTTCGCCAATTTCATTCTAAAAAAGAAACAAAAATACAAATGATAGTATTTATATATAATAGCAATTTTAGCAAACAATAGGGAAAACAGATGATAGAATGATATTTCAACTAACTTCTGTCTTCTCAGCACATTTCAGCGTGTCAATTTTAGGGCTGGTTACGCGCAAAGATGGAAAATCAGCTTCGTATTTTGAATCATCGTTCGCCGTCGCGGGTTCAAAATTCGTTTTTTGCAAACCACTCTCCTTTTCGGTTGCACTTTTAGTTCTACTTCTCGATGCAGACCCCAAAACAGGGAACTGATCTTGAGAAATGAAGTCTTCTGTCGAATTTACGGCCGACTGTTTCTGCGCGTCGCCAACGCGATCATCGAAGCCGATGATCAAGTCACGTAACTTCTCACTGATGAATCCAACATTTCCTTGACTCGATGGCAAAGCTTTAATGGCCATTCTACGTTCTTGTTTGATCTGTCCTTCTGTTTTCCTCTTCGGTTTATTTTTCGGCTTCGCACCGTTAGATAAGTCTACCTCATCGGCGTTAGATACTTTAATACGTATCTCATTATTGTTAGTTTTATCTTGTGTATTTGTCCCTTTTCCCTTCAAAACACCTTTGTCAACCACTTTCTTTTCAGGTTTATGCATTTCCTCTTTCACAACAGGAACTTTGGATTTCTCACCATCAACCGCTTGGCCATTTTGTACATTGACAGATGACTTTTTTGAGTCTATTTTCCTCGGTTGTTTTGCCCTTGCCCCTGTTGCTTTCATGTCTCCATCAAGGGTTCCTTGCGATACAGACTCTGTTTTGGTGGTAACTTGTGCCGCATCCTTACTACTAGGAACCTCCTTTACAATGGAAGCAAATGATTTGGTAGAGTTCACATGCTCAATGTGAACATGGGATGTAGTGGCAGATTGTTGATGTTCAAGAGCCGGCCAAGTTCCAACATCCTCGAATTTATTCTGAAACTCTTCTTTAACTGGGTTAGAAAATCTTGATGCAATCTTTATACCTTTGGAACCTCTACCTAATAGAATTTGAAGCAATTAGTCAAATATTACATAAGGATTTATTATTAAGAGCCTTGAATATAATTAAATTAAGAGATGTGCATTAGCTGCGAAGTTATTACTTGATCAGCAATGTGCAAAACACACAGGAAGCTCAGAAAAAGTTCATAATTTTAATTCAGTAAATCAGAAATTAACTAGAAGAAAATTGAATTAATTGTATTATTAATACAATAAAATGTAAACAAAAATGCTGTGCAATCTTTTTTATTATAGCCAAGTCTCACAGTATCATTTCAAATATTTACCAACAGATTGTGGGTTGTTTGAAGGTGAAGATGAGAAATTGTTTGTTGTTTTGAGAACATTATTCGATTTGTTGCCATCATTAAAATTGCAATTCACTCCATGTTTTTCCTTATTCTGCGCACCAAAGTTTTCAACCAGGGACCTCGAATTATTACTTCTATTTTTACTTCTTAATTGCGATCCACCTTTCGATCCACTGTACATTTCTTCATGTTGCTGAATCACACTTTTTCCCAAGCTTTTTCCAGCAGTGACATTACATGTATTTGGAATATTATTATTACTATTCACATTTTTGTAGCGCGTGTAACGCTGATTTTTCTCAAAACCGGTGTTTATGTCGCTTGGCCATCGTGGACTAATAATGTAAAACACAGTTGAATTAATTAAAACATGCATATAATGCGAGGAAGTCCGCATGACACCATATTCTAATTTATACCTTCCAACCAATGCAAGAACAGGATAATAATACGCATTTCCGGTGAAATATTCATTGCCAACCGAAGGAATATCACAAGGTGGCTGTAGATTTTGGCGTGGAACGAACGGTTCTACCGTTGCCGACAGTTGTACTACCTAAAACAACAAAGAATATAATAAATTTCCAATTTTTGGTTAGGTTATATTCGATAAAATCACTTTTGCAAGTATCTTGCGCGACAATATATTGCACGCAATATTTCACGCATCGACCAACGTAATGACAACGCGAACGCGCAATATTATTGCAAGCAATTTGATTCCATGCAATTTTATTGCACGCAAGTAGGCATTTTTGCGTCGCATCATACCTTTTTTGGAATTGCTCCACCCGTATCTTCAGCCATGGCTTTAGAAATATGTAAACGACGGTTATAACTTGCTCATATACGTACGATACAGTATTCGATGCTTTAAAACGAAAAGCAGACTATAATCAGCAGTTGTTCGCAGTAAATCATCAGCTGCAAGTTTTCGTGGACGCTTCTGAAACGAACCGAAAGGGGGCGCGCGCGCGCACAATGGCTAGTGACGTCACCAAGCGCTTAATTATAAAAACATAAACATGATGAACGACTGCCGTTTCGAAATTGTTATAATTGCGTCATAGTGAAGCAACATTACCCCTTCCAAAACTAGTCCCCGAATCATTAACATTCTGTTAATAACCTATTTAATATCAAATTTAACTTTCAGCAGGAACAGAAAAATTGTCGGATTGACCTCGATAATTTCCAGTCTAAAAATAAATATCATACTCGTTATCACCAACTAAAAAACACATTCAACAACACACAGATAAGCCATATATCCACGGCTACTTTCGCGGAAAACAAACTACCGCATTAAATTCAGCTTTCCTTATAATTAAACGCAAAACGTACAAAAATTGCAAAAGTATATACGGTACAACTTGACGCCAGACGATTCACCTCTCATTTGAGTAAAATTTCCAACGGCCGAAAAAAATTTAAACCCAAACCTGACTTTAAAATAAAAATATGAACTAAAAATAATATCTTGTCGAATCCAAATGTAATTTTTATCACTTCCGTATAAACAAGGTATATTAAACAACAAACGTTTCGCAATAAAAGTATAAAAATGTGAAAAATATAGGAAAGTGATGCGATCCGCTATTGGGTCATCACACAAAATGAAAGGAAATAACAACAAAGACCTTCAAATACCGATTCATCGATGGTTTCCAACAGTTCTTATTAATTATTTATTCAATGTATCGATTGTGACACATTGCCAGCGTCATTTGGCAAACGACGGATCACGTGACTCGGAAACGGACAAACACGGGTGGCGTTTACTATAAATAGAACAAGTCGCGTAATCGACGCATCATTCACCCGTTGTTGATCTCGCAGCAGTACGTTTCCAACAATCCGTTTACATCCTTGAAAATGGCACCACCTAAAGGTACAGTTGTATCACGTTCATCACACTGTGTATATTTCCTAGTCGTTTAAGCCGTAAAATTTGATGTACAGCACCAAAGGAAGGAGCAGAGAAAGGCGGAGCTGGCAAGAAAAAGCAGGAAAAGGGCGCAGCGAAACCCGCAGCAGAGAAAGTAGCCGCCATCTTTTTTTCCCGCAAATCCGAAAGTGTATTAACGCTTCTAAAAATGTTTGCATCCTGTATTTTCAGTCTGAAAAGCCAGCGCCAGCAGCCAAAGAGGCGAAAGGAAAGGGGAAGAAGTAGCGATGGTGGATGAGGACTTGGAGCCCGGAAACCAAAAATGTCCGCTAAAATACTTTATATAGTAAAAATCTCTTGATAAATGACTGTGTTAATTAATTTGGATTTAATCCATGCCTGCCTGTTGAATGGAGTTAACGAGTTTTGTTGGCACTGACAAATTTTAATCTGTAAACTACCAAATTGTTTTTGTACGACAAATAAAAAAGCACGAAAGGAAAAACTTTTTGTTGTACCTCATTTCTGAAATCAGCTCCGCGTTGTTTACTCGGAAATGGCGGCCATCTTTCTTTTTTAACTGCATGAATTTTATTTCCCGACAGACTTTCGTAACATCGCGTACGGATTAAATTCAAATACAATGGTGAAATATTAATCGGCTGTTGCATTGAAAAAAACCTGGTCGTAAAGCTGAATGTCCGGTTTTGCGACAACAAAATGTTACAAGGTCGTTTGCCAACTGTAAGCTAACAAAGCCGTTTTAAAATTCTAAACTTGTACAATTAAACTGCATTAAAATAAGGTAATGCATATATAAATGGCCTACCTAGTGGAAGATTCATTTACTTGACACCTACAAAAATTACAGATCCACGAAATTCACAGAAATCCACACAATTTTGAAGCTTTGTTCCCAACAGATAAGTCACTGAGTTGCAGTTCCAGCTGGTACCACTAGAGCGGCGCCACTACCAGAATGAAAAGTAAAATAATCCCCCTGACTTTTACCAGGATTCCCATAACCATTGTGCATAATTACATGTATTTAACTACGATTCCAAGCCTTAATACCAAGAGTTAATACCATCTATAATTCTAAAACATAAATTAAATTTAGATGTTTCTCCATGACCTTTCCAAGAAATCCAGGAATTCCATGACAGCAAACACCCTGAATGATAATATTGGGGACTGTCAACATGGCGGATATTTGTGGTCAGCCATAAAATGTAAAGTAACCATGACTGAAAAGTGGAACCCCTCCCTTCAGAAACTGCTGCCTTGAAATTATAACCGGTTTTTGGCTCACGTGACCTCATTCAAAAAATAAAAAAAAGGTAAAATGAGATAGAGAACACAACGAAACTTGCTGTTGTACCACTTGAATCGGGTCAATGGACATTCCAACGTCGTTTCCAAAGTTCTGCACATAGTTTCTGAACGGAAACCAACATGACACAACTACGGGAACTTGTAAATTAGTATCTATAGTAAGGTGTAACAATAACTACAGGACTATACTCGTATGGCACTTATTTATGACGTCACTCAAGGCTCATGCTCAAGGGGAAATGATTTCCAAAGTTGAAAAGGATATGACGATTAGTTGTAAGTTCACAAAATACTTGACTATACAATTTCAAACTATGTTTTCAGTTCCATTATTCTGTACATTTTTGGTGTAATATTACAACGTTAATTTCAGAGTTTCAAAAGGAATTTGCAAACAATACGTACGTGCTGTGACGTCACAGTAAAATTTAAAATTGAAAGTACAGTGAAATTGCAAACAAAATTCCCAAAACTTTGTCAAACTTTAAAGAGGTTATTGCGAGTTTTAGTGATTACATTGTGAATAAATATAATAGTTGATATAGGCCTACTGTCAATTTATTTCGTTTAACCTTGGTTTAACTAAACAAAATGGCGGACTACAAATTTTCAAAATGACCTCCATAAAACTTGGATTAATTAATAAGATGGGCAGAACAACAAACACATTGTTAAAAACAAAATGAACTTATTTCTATTTAAACATATTTCAATAAATATTTGGCATATTTAACCTCAGACATTTAAAATTAATAAATTAATCAGTTTAAAATATTAAAATAATGTCTGAGAATACACCGGATATTGCAATGTATAAACACATTCGTAATTTGAAATCTCCAACAATCAAAAAGGCAATAAAATACCCCACACAAGTGCTAAATTCATTTACAGATGCAATTAACTCGAGTTTCCGTTATTACAGCATATAAAAAGAATCCACAATAAAATTGGCTTAATAAGCCTTCGTAATTTCTCTTAATTGACCCTGTCTAATATAAATGTCACTGTATTTTGTATAAGCTGCCATAGATCATAATTGAATACCAGCCTTTCCTTTCCATACAGGAGCCATCAAGCCTAGCAACCAGATGAGGAGCGAAATGGCGAGTTTTCAGTGTTTAGTCATTGGTTTAGTGCTCCTGGCTTTGTGTAATAAAACAGCGTGGTCATCAAGTGATGAAGATGATGAAGTGTATTGGGAAGATGAAGATGAACCTCCTGCGTTTCCATGTCCGCAAAACAATCTGTTATTTTCCCCATGTACCTGTGCACCTGGAAGGAGACGTGGATTATTCTTGACTTGTGAGAATGTCAACCTGGCACAATTATCATTAGCTATGGATGGAGTTCCAGGTCGTATTGACACCTTGGAGATTCGCCAAAGCCAGATTTCTAGATTGTATGGCCCACTGTTCCATCACAGATCCATTAACAGGTTTGTAAAATAGTTGCATGTCTCAGAATTCAGTGAAATATCATGAAAATACCATCAAAATCATGAACAAAGTTTCGTTTATATCATTAAACGTTAAAGGTGAACTGACAAGGTTTTGTAACATACCCTGAAAAAGCTAGCATTTGATTGCCGCTAATTTAGGAACATTGTCTGAAAGTTTGAGGCCATTTGAAGCATTATTGCCACTGATATTTGAATTATTTAGTTTCATATCTGTTGAGTGTACTGAGTAGTATATTGTGAGATACGTACACCGGAGCGCCATTGATAAGCTCTGTCATTGGCTGAAAATTCAAATTTTGCTAAAAACAGGACGCCGTGACACCATCCTTCCATGACACCCTCTTTAACTACTCTAAACTTTTTGTAAGCAAATTTTAAAAAAGTTTTGTTTGCGCCAATCGTTTTATTGGCATCAATTCTATAGAGTTACACACTTTCCAGGGTATGTTACAAAATCTTGTCAGTTCACCTTTAAGTTACGCATAAAATATTTCACTGAATTGAAACCATTGTGTAAATCCCAAATTAATTGTAGCAAATTTTTCAACAGACTAATCCTGAACGACTGCAAATTACAAGATCTTGCCCATGACATCTTCCACCGAGTTAATCGAACCCTAAAGCAACTCATCCTAACCCACAACTCGCTGAAGACCATCCCAACCGTGGCGCTGTCCCGCCTCGCCGGCCTCCAGCATCTAGATCTGAGCCACAACAACATCTCCACCATCGAACCATCTGCCTTTGCTGGAATGAAATCCCTCACACACATCACCCTTCACAGTAACACCATAGCTTCATTGGATCCCAGTTCATTCCAAGGAATCGCCAACCTTCAAGGTCTCGATCTGCACGGCAACAACCTGTCGGAACTTCCTAACGGAGTCTTCAATTCGATACGTAACCTGGAATCTTTGGATCTGTCTCACAACAACTTCAGTGTCTTGATGACCAATTATTTCACACCACTGGGTAGACTGGCCCATCTGAACCTTTCCGGGAACTACCTGGAGACGTTCGCTAGCGCGGTGTTCGCGAGGAACGTCGTGCTCAAGACGCTGAACATGTCAGGAAATCGTTTGAGGTTTCTAACGTCGGCAATGTTTCGGGGTATCAGGACTATGAGAGACTTCCTGGCGAGGGACAATGTGATCGAGGAGATAGAAAGAGGAGCGTTCGCTACCATGAAGCTGATACGGAGGCTTGACTTTTCGGGGAACAGACTGAAGCAAGTGCCGTTCAGTACCTTTTACCAGATGCAGTTCTGCGAGTTGATAGATCTCAGTAGGAATAACATTGAATCCATTGAGAACCTTGCGTTCAAGGAACTCACTATGCTTAACATCAATTTGAGCTACAATGCCATCAGCAACGTGTCCGGTGGTGCTTTCCAGGTTTGTACAAGTTTGTCATTTCTCACTATTAATATCCTCAACTTGACAATTTGATGAAAAATATATTGCAACACAGATAAATTACAACTATAGTCTATTCACATCTATCTTTATAGATGAATGTTAACGCCTTTCTTGGAGTGAACCAATGGCTGCAGGCCACACCCATAGTGGAAACACGCCAATAGGTTGGTGTAGCCACAGCTATTTGTTCATTGGTTCCTTCAAAGAAAGGTGTTAACATTCAACTATAAAGATAGCCGTTAATAGACTATATACAATATACAGTGAACCTTGCTTACACACAACTCAAAGGGAGTGGAAATTTTGGTTTCCTGTAGCCGAAGTATCTTGTAAAAAGGAAACTCTTATATAAGAAACCTTTATTTTTAAGGCAAAGTTTCTAATAATAAGAGGTAACAGAAATAATAAGTGTATACCAATTATTTTGTTAAATATATCAGAACATATTGTATTTGTCTGTTGACAATATCAGGGGTCGGAAAACCAGTTTTAGGGAGGAGATCAGTTGCTAGTAACAGAGGTTTCCCTATATCCAAGTTCACTGAAAGTACTGCTGAAAGCGAAGTAATTTGTATTGAAAATCCTATTCTGATGACTGGATCTTGGATAGTGTGTTGGCAACATCCGAGTTGATTATAAGCGAGGTTCACTGTATTAGAGTCTAGAGTCTTCATAAATCGATAATGAAATAATGATAAATTCTCAATTTCAGACTCGCGTACAACAAAATCAAATTTTGCATGATTTTAAGTGAAACTGTTGCCATCAAATTGCTTTACAGAAAGCCAATATAAGGTTTAGAGTTGAAAGTAGTAAACAATGAACTGGATAAAGGTTATAGTTGTTGGTTTTGTGATTTCTCCACAGACGGTGACCAACGTAAGCATTTTGGACTTATCGCACAACCTGATCGAAGAACTGCCGAAAGATGCCTTTCAAGAGAGCGACGTCCGCAGCTTCCTCATCCAACACAACCGATTCACAAATTTCAAAAAGATCCCTTTCAGCAATTTCCTCAGCTTGACCGTGTTCAACGCCAGCTTCAATCTCCTCAACGATCTCCCCAAGGACTCGTTCCCAAAGCTCTACGAGCTCGCTGTCATCGACTTCAGCCACAATAACATCTCTTTCATGGCACCAGGCGTCTTCCAGACACTCTTCAGCATTCGAAGCGTGAACCTCAGCCATAACAGTCTGGTTAAAATAGGCTATAACACACTGGGAACTGTCCCCACGCTCCTTGAACTCGACATAAGCCACAATCAGATATCGGACATCGCCATCTCCGCCTTCACCAAAATGTCTTCCTTGAGGTTCCTTTACGTCCAACACAATCTTCTTACAACCACGTTCACATTGTCCATCTCACTGAGTGAACTCCACCTGGAAAACAACCAGATTGATAACTTCAAGCGGGGATCTTTCCCCGCGATGAACGCGCTGCTATCGCTGAACCTGGATGATAACAACCTGGGGGATAGTTTAAACGGAGGATCCTTCCAGAATCTAATAGTCCTGCAGTACATTTACCTAAGGGGGAATAACATCACTCGAGTACCTAAGGAAGCACTCAAGAGCCTCAACACCATTCAGTACGTGTACCTCAGTCGTAACGCGATCAGAGAACTGGGCAAGGATGCTTTCGGTAACCTTCCGGTTGTGTTTGAACTCCAGATGGACCGTAACCAAATAGAGAATATAACTACAGGAGCTTTCAGCGGACTCCTCCAACTCCTAACTTTAAATATAAGCTCCAATAACATCTCCGCGCTGGCTCCCGGAGTGTTCAAGAATCTCGTGTCGCTGCAAAAATTGGATATTTCTCACAACCAAGTGGAGAAATTCGATAATAAAACCCACGGTGTATTCGATGACCTCCTGTCGATAGAGACCATCAACATCTCCCACAACATGGTGAACTTGGTGACGGCCAAGATGTTCCCGTACTCGCAGTGGATACCGTACAAGTTGCAGCACGTGGACTTGAGTCACAACCAGATTCCGATAATAACTAAAGATTTTGCCCAAGGAATGCGAAAAGTGAGGACCCTCGATATGAGCAACAACATACTGAACACCGTGCAGCCGGGCATTATCCGCAACATGACTTGGCTGCAGGACCTCGATCTGTCCAATAACCAGCTGAAGAAGTTTCCAAGAGGAGCACTGGGTGGTGCTTTCAACTTAACCAGGCTGAGTTTGAGGGCCAATCGTTTCCAGGCCCTTCCGATCGTGGAGATGAACAACCTGACTTCGCTGTCCTACCTGGATATCCGCGATAACCAGGTGGACACCGTGGAGATGGAAGTCATACCAAAGCTCGCGTCTGGTTTCCTGCTTCTACTCGAAGGTACATTTCTCTAAATCATCTTGTATAAAATCACCTTCCTCAATTTGAAATATAATCAAATCTGTGAACTTGACCACCCTAACATGCTGAACACCTGACAAAGTTGACCGTTTTTTCATGGAACCGAAAAGTCCCATAGGGTTTACATAGGGGTGACCATCTTTAATCTGACCACCTGTGTACCTTGAATGTTTACCACATTTTATAGTAAGGAATAAGCTGTAGGGAGGAATTTCTTTGAAATCCCTTGTTATATAGGGGTATGTTCTGACGTCATCGGTCAATTGACTACGTACTTACTACTGTATTAAATTAGATATGGGGCTACCATTGTCTGTAAGTATTTCATACTAGTAGTACAGTGCCCTGCATTCATTTTCTATGAATTTGTAAATATGTTGACTACCACGTAAAAGTTGACCGGACTTTTTTGGAACCACGAGTGGTCAACATGTTTCACTGTACATTACTTAGCGGTAAAAAATACCTTGTTACATTTCGTTGTTGTTTCATTGCAGGGAACCCACTTCGGTGCGACTGTCGTCTCCTGCCTTTGAGGTACTGGCTTGGACAAAGATTGGACCGCGGTCCGTGGACTTGGGTGAGATGCGCAGCGCCGGAACCTCTCGAAGACCGTCTGCTCACATCCATTCCTCAAGAAGCTTTTCCATGCGAGAGAAAAGTTGTCCAATCGTCTCCGGAATTCCGAGCAGTTCCGGATGTTCTGGTAGAAGAAAGTCGGGTTTCCAGAGAGGGTCTGGTGGTTTCTTGGTCGGTGACGACCAGGGATGACGTCGGAGACTTCCAAGTGGCCCTCTTCGAGTTGCCCAGCGACACCGCGGTCTTCTCCATCGATGTGCCTTACAACGTTCGGAAATATGTGGTTAAGACTAGGTTAAACCAAGGAAACGATTATGTGATATGTATACTGGCCAAGGACTCCATGGGCAAGTTGAGAAGGGCCATGACATCGCAATGTACTCATATCGATGCCAGCGATGTATCAGCTGCAACATTCCTCTCGTCTTCGAAACTCCACTTGCTATTCATAATGTTTCCTCTATTGTTAAATATTCAGGGTATGATGTTACTACTGTAATTAACTAAAACAACATCACTGCCAGGAAAATGTATTAGAAATAAACAAAATCCTGGTTTGTATTTTACGTAATAAATTTTACAATTTTGTCTCTTTTATATAGTGCTGCATAAACAGACTTTTGAAAGTAATAAACAAATCTTTTCTTAGTTTTGCCAGCAGAAAAACAATACAAATCTATTTAAAACAAGAGTTCACAGACTTCAAGTTTATAAATAATTCACTTGAATGCTACTTATAGATATATTATTTTGGGATTTCTCAAATCTAAATATGTTAATTCATAAATGTTATTATATGAAATATGGGCACATTAAAATTTGCATTGTTATAACATTTATACATATTCATTTATTCATTATGCAACAGTGCATAATGTATGTACTCGAAGGAAATAAAAGTCCCATTCATTTCTACCATGCATACAAAATTCATGCAATGTTTGGAGCAATAAATAAGTCATGCAGTCTTAGAAATTAGATTAATGCCCCAAGTGGAATTCAACTTGCATCATGCAGACGTTTGAATATGTACATATATTCTTGATGTTTAAAGAAAAAGGAAATTCCGAATTGCTTTGTTCCATAATAAAAACAAAAGAGGAATACTTCTCTCTGAAAGATTAGTCCCCACACTGAACGTAGCGTTTAATAAATTATGGAAATCTCAATCTTGCAAGTGAATTACAGATGTGACCGACATTGCTCAAACTCGTATCGATCCTGAAATAAATTGTGTTTGCCATGTCGTCTCTATCTCTCCCAGCTCAACGCTAAAAAACAGTTCAAAACTATTTTACTTTCACCAATATTTCTCCACATACTACTGCATCACACTCCTTTTTATCTACTAACCATAAATCAAAAATTCCAGGTTTGCACTGGATACATTAATATGTGAAAATGATGTTGAGCATTAAATTGATGGCAAACTTTTAAATTATAAGCATTTCCTAACTTAGAAATACATGCTTTCATACACAGTGAAACCTGTGAACTTAACCACACTTACATGCTGACCACCTGACAAAATTGACCGTATTTTATGGAACCACAAGTGGTCAACATACACAAGCTTCACTGTATCAGTATAAATATTATAAATCAAAGATTAATTGTTATACTGGAAGTCAATGACTTTTTGTATAGATATATGTTTTGTAAGTACACATGTAAATTGATGTGAATTGGATACAAACACATGGTTTAAACTAAATCATGTCAAAACAGTCAAATAGAGCATTACATTTGAAGGTAATGAATGACATGTGAAATAATATTTGGTGAAAATAAATGGGGTTTCAGTAGTGAAATAAATGTCTGTTGCCATATTACAGGGGTTCAATTTTATATGGCCCAATTCTTTATAAAGACCTATTACAAAATAATTCACAAAATATATTAAAAATGTTATGTCAGTAACCCAGGTGACTGAAAAATACAGGAAACAACAAATATTTGTGGAAAAAAACATACAGTATATTTGATAAATAGTGTTATGGCTAAATTTAGATTACTTTCAAAATGGTTAAACTTGTGAACCATTTTATGACAGTGTTGCATTATAGTCAAAATTCACTACAATAAACAGATTTATTTGAATTGGAATTAATGCAAAAAATGCCTCCAATAACGGAAACATTCAAATAACACAACATCATACAGTATACTGTGTGAGTCACTTCCAAATCGATGCATAATGGTTTAAGTTGAAAATAAATGAACACTTTTTTCACTCTCCAGTCATTGGACATTTTTCTTTAAAGTTTATCTATCTACTTATTGAACACGTTTCAGAAACATCTTTGTATAGATCATCTTTTACTTTGTTGAGCACAACCAGGTGTTGCTGCAGACTGGCAGTTACCTCATTTTCCTCAGGAAATTGAAAAAGTAGCCATCACCAGTCCACTTAATTCAACAATATAATTGAAAACAACAACAATTGAGCTTGCTTTAACTTGAAATAAATTCACTCTTTGGGAAATTCGAGAACAAATCGATGAATGTGTCTGGTATCAAATTCATCTTGTATAGACACCACATATTATGTATATACCTATATATCTACCTCATTTCAAGTATCCAACATGTAAAATTGATGGGCCTAATACGTAGAAAAAGTGTCAAATCTACATATTCATATGGGTTAACTGTTTCATAATGATCCACAAACATGAGAAATTGCAACCTCCTGCGTTATAGTTTTAAAATTTTAACTTTCAATTAATTGTAATCATCTCAATTGTGGCCATCATATCAATAGATTAACAGAAGTTACATCATATTATTGACTGTATATACAGGAATTACATTTGTCAAATTCTTAAAAATAAAGGGGTTGCAATTCTTCGCCATCTACGTAATGTAGACCTATTTTTTGGCCATGAATTTTAAAATGCTTTTGTACAATGTTTGATGACATATTATGTAGTCCATTGTATAGCAAATTCCATTGTATATCAGCACCACTATTCCCTAATTCCCTACAAAGTTGTGCTACTCTAGGTAACGCGGTCCACGCGCTTCATAACGCATTTTCCGGTTGTTCGGCAACATCTACTGTGATGACATCTGGAAGACTGTTGCAACTACCTCTGACAGTCGAAGATGTCATGGACGCCACATCCCAATTCAGAGTTCCCTGCATCCTAACCATGGTACCCGAGGATGACCTCAAGGAGAGCTGAGCATCGCGGGCTTCCGACAGAGATCCCGCGGACGGTTCTTGTCACGTGGTCGTAGATGTGTACACACCCTCCAAAGAGTGTATGGAGAAATGTCTGTAAGAGATGTAGTCCTGCTGCGTAACCTCCCTCTTTTTCTTATTCTTACGGATCCTCCTCCTCCTCAAGTGTAAAGCTGCGGCCGCCGCAGCTGTCACCACGACCACTACGACAGCCAGACTGCACCCGATTGCCACGACCAGATGAGGGTGCCAGAATCCATTTTCCGTTTCTGCTCCGGAAGATGTGGCCATAGATGACCCTAGTGTCACAATGGTCCTGCACACCTGGGTTTTATTATCGCCGAAACCATCCGCCGACCGATGCAAATTTCCTTCCGAAGATGCGGTGTCATTAACCGGTAAGGACCTGGAGAAGATGGCCACCACACAAATCCTGTATTCTGTAGATGACATCAAGCCCGTTATCATATATGATCTCTCTTTAGATCCCAACCAGGGACTTGAAGCCGAAGAGAATGACGATGAGAGAGGTCCGTGAATGACGCGGAACAGAGATAACCGTGAGTTATTACGGACATCCCAATGGATGGTGGCGGTGGTGTCCCTGATGGAAATGGCAGACAGTGATGTGAAAAGGGGTGTTGGACACAGTTCCATTAAATGGAGACTTGTGATGGCACGGCCCTGCAGCGAAGAAGGGTACGCGCAAGTGGTGTGCGCGGAAAAAGGGCTTTCGGGAGGGAAGATTTTTACGTGGTCATCCAACCATTCCCAAAGTTCCTCCAGTTCACAAGAACAGTTCCAAGGATTACCTATTCAATTAGAACGTATACAAACAACAATACGTAAATGTTGCGCCACCAAGAGTTTTACGGCAAACACCTTAGCATTGCATTTAGTCCTTGTAAAATATGATGTTCTCAAATTACTATCACTTCCATTTAAAATATGGAATAAATAACTAACTCAGTGGTAACTTAATTGACTAAAATACATGAATCCTTATGATACTTCATTCTTGAGTCACTTTCGGAAACTTCACAAATGACAAAACTGTCTAATGTTTCTACTCTTAAAATATTTGAAGATTCTGCTTGTTTACACACATTTGAATGAATACAACAGTTATTTGTATGCAAACTGCCAAAACGTAAGAGAACAAAAATTGCGCTTCAAAAGGCACAACAATCAAAATGTTATGATGCTAGGCAGAGTAAGTACCCAGCCATTCCTTGAACACGTAATTCCCTAATTTGTCCTGCATTCCAGGATGATCTCTATGAATTACACTGTTTATTTAATTAAATTGTGTAATACGTGCATTATTATACAGTGAAACCTGTGAACTTGACCACCTTTACATGCTGACCACCTGACAAAGTTGACCGTATTTTAATGGAATCGAAAAGTCCCATAGGATTTACATAGGGGACAACCTGCGTACCTTGAATGTTAACATTTTACAGTAATAGCTGCCATAGCTTTGATGATTCAAACTACAAAGTTGACCACTGTACTACTACTATATGGTCTTTGCAACATGTTCCATGAATAGTATATATAGAAATTGATTTGAAACCTCTTGTTTTAATCTTGCTAGCCTAAGGTAAATGCAAATATAGTTTGTACCGAATGAAGCGCGCGTGGCTATAACCCAGAGACGAATGCTGCTACAAGATTTGGGGGAAAACAATCAGTGAACAGGAGTACAGTGGTGTTTGACTAGAAGACAATCAAGAAGCATTGAACCGTAGCAGTAAAAGAAACAAAATCCTTGATGACGCTCCGCAAACATCCCAGTGGCACCAATCAAAAAGGCTGCTCATGATTCCTTGGGGCTTTGCAAGCTTATTTCGAGCTGTACTACCTACTTTATACCAAATCTCATTTCCACTTTATATTCAATAGGTCCCCCAAAATGAAAAGTATGGGCCAACAAAACTTCCTGGAAACATCTATGGAAGACACGCAGTACGTATAATAAAAGTCTACGGAGGTTTCTACCGTTTCCAGAGTTACATTAAACAATGAACTAGACTGCAAATAACTTGTTTTGGTCGATCATATGTGGACTACAATCACTGCTTTTAAAGTTGGATTAAGCAATAATCCATTGCTTTTGATAATTCACTTTATGCACTCGTGCAGTGTTACACAGCGCTGAGCTAATTGCCCCATCATCAATGCATGTAAATAGATCAATATAATGCTGAATACTATTATATTGATGGTCCATGTTAACAGCTATGTATACTGAAATCAAATATTCCATTATGTACCAAATTCTAATTTCAGCAAAATCTCATTTCCGTACCGTATTCATACGGTAAATTCCACTAGGAAATGCTAATTGAGTTTTAAATGTATAATGTCAATGAGGTGGGGGGCATGGGGGGAAAGGGCTTGTTGCATGTTTTTCAGGCATGGATCAATAGTTGGATCGATAAGCCCTTACATCAGTATCTTGACAATGCATTACCGGTTTCCAGTATTCGCTGACAGATAGATTATGAGGGAGGGAGGGTATCTAATTTGAAAATATGAAGATTTGCCAACAAATATAGGAAATATACTTATAAAATATGAAACATTTTGTAAATTATCCCGTGATAATAGAGCACATTTGAAGGACACGGGACAATATACTGTTATAGCCCATGCCGAACTGAAATACGAGCAATTCGCATTTGAAAGCTTAAACAGCAATATTTTACATATATTATATATATAGGAATTAACTGCTTTTAGCCCAAAGAGGAATCATCTTGGTAACACTACATTGTTTTTACACGCAAGCGTGTAATTTCCATACTGTTACGTATTAAAATTTCCCGAAATCAGAAAGTTGGGAAAAACTTTCCTATATTGAAAAGGAAGTGTAAACAGTTACTGCCTGCAGCAAATTTAGAATATTTACCAGAAAATTTTCCCTTGCATTGCAAAATGACATGCGCATTGAGCGAATCGCAAGCCAGCGAGTGGGAAGAAGTTACCATGGATACATAAAAGGGTAATTCAAAATTATTAATGCGAACAACACAATTGGGAAGAATTCTCATCAGAGCAGTTGCGTTATATGAAAGAGTAATTAAGGTAGTATTCACCAGAGATGTGCAGCAGGTTCACGCGTACTTGGATCGGCTCGAAGACCTTGCCGCCAACCGCGCTGAAACGGTTCAGGCTCAGATCCAGTTCGGCCAAATTGTTTAAACCTTCGAAGACGTCCGAGGAGAGCGTTTCAAGAAGGTTGTTGGACATAAGAAGGCGTTCCAAGGAAGCCAGATGGAGGAATGCCCCAGAATCGATGCGAAACAAACGGTTCTTGCTCATGTCCAGAATGCGAAGCCGCGAAAGGTCTTCGGCAAACGTGTTCGTTGAAATCACCCTTAAACGATTTCTAGTCACGTTCAGCAACTGGACAAAAGAAACATTCTTAAAAATGGAAGACACGGGCAGAATATGAATGAATATATACACAAGGAAGTTTTTGCACTTTCCAGAAGAGCTCCAACGATGGAAAAATGGCTGCCAGAAAAACATTCATGTTTATCAAAGTGAAAATTGTAAAGCATTCTAAATAAACCCTGAAATATACAGTATGCAAAGTTACACTGACTAAATTAAATTGAGTAGAACGTTGTAGCCGTAAGACACAAAATGTAATAAGATTAAAACCTAAAGAGATAACAATTTTGAAGAAATTCATTGGGTGCAAAAACCTCCTTATGCTTATACAGTGTAATCTCTCTATAGTGGCTTCCCTTATAAAATGCATATATTTAAGGGCTCCCTTTATTAGTGCATTTCCATTATTATAATCACTTTTGTTCTGCCCAAAATAATAAAATGGACTTTTATAAGGGCAGCAATTCCCTCTATGGATTCATTTTCTTTAACCCTTATTTGAAAACTTTTTAGAGACATGGCAGGGTCCCTTATAAGGGACACGATTATGGGTGTCATTATAGGGAGATTCCATTGTATCTTGGTTTACTAGTGCAAAAAGACAATAGATGAAACCTGCATATTGATAAGCCCTTGCAAGTGATCCGCACCGAGCACGGACAACTCATTTCCCCCGAGATGAAGTTCGACAAGATCCTTGAGATCCCTTAAAGCCGCAGGAGCAATACTTGATATCCGACTGTCCAAGATGAACAAGCGTCTGATGGGTGACTTGAACAGAGCCTGAACATCAGCATTTTCAATGCCGGTCAAATTCGTACGCGAAAGATCCAAATCTTCCAACTGCGCCGCGTCTGCTAACCAATCCTCACGTGATGTCCCCTGACACGTAAACCTTGTGACTGGGTTTCCAACAAGAGATAGAGTTTGCAATCGACGAGGTAAGGAACCACCATCTTCCAGGAACGGTATACACCCAAGTAGGTTGCTGTTAAAGTCCAGCGTCTTGATCGCCGGCAAGCTTTGTATGAAGTTTCCTTTCAAGCTCTTGATCCTGTTACGGGATATGTTGAGTTCAGATAGAAGAGGAGTAGCCTTAAAGGCATACTGGTGGACGATGGAGATGCGATTTCCAGAAAGATCAAGGTTCTTCAGATGCACAAGGTGAAGGAACGAACTTGCCGTAAGTTCCATGATCTCGTTCCTGGCTAAAGACAACACCTCAAGGCTAACAGCTCCGAAAAGACCAGGGACCTCCTGAAGGCGGTTCTCGTCCAAGTAGATCTCCCTGATGGATCTCAAGTTGGCAAAGAGATTAACGGGAACGTTTTGGATATCGTTCCCGCCGAGCCGAAGTAACCTCAGTTCGGAAAGTCCTTCGAAAAGTAGTTCCTCGGGTCTCGCCAGTTCCGCTTCATCTAATTCCAGTCTTGTGAGATGAGGAAGTGAAGAAAAAGCCCTTGGAGCTAATGAAGATAGGTTATTCCCAGACAAAAGTAATTCGTGTATCTCCACCGGTGCCGTCGGAGACAATATTCCTCCCAACTTTGGAGCAGTTAAATGATTATCCCGAAGGTCCAGGGATGATAATGCAGGCAGTTCCGATAGCAAGTCAACATCTAGATCAACAAGTAAGCACCTCCTGAGGATCAGTTCAGTAAGATGGTGAGCTCCCCGGAAGGAAGACGTACGAAGGAACTGCAACGGGTTGCCGTAAAGGTCTAGACGTTGCAGTTTGGGAGAAGACTCCAGAGCACCGGGTTCCAATGTTGTAATAGAGTTATGAGCTAAACGAAGCTCTTCGAGGGCATTTGTGCCTGGAAGAAGGTTCAAGCCGAAGATGCTGAGGTCGTTATTGGCCAAGTCGAGCAGGAGCATGCGTGACAGCCCTTGGAAGGCTGCATCATCCACTTTAGAGATGGAGTTATGGTCAAGGTAGAGTCTTTCTAAGGAGACCAAGTCGGCAAAGAGAGGTCTCGGGATAACAGTGTGCCGGTTATGAGAGAGACGAAGTTCTTCCAGTTGCGCTAAGCCGGCAAGGCTCGCATCGTGCATAATGGCCAGGTCGTTTGCATCCAGCTGAAGTGACCTTAGACTGGAAGGGTACCTGCTGAGGACAGCACCCAGCTCCGTAATGCGGTTACCTCGCAGGTTCAGATGCTGAAGGCTTGCCAAGCTCTGCAGAGCCTCTTCTTCCACTACCTATTTCACCACAGCAATCCAAACATATTGGAGTGCATGCAACCAAACATTTCAACAGCTACCATTGCGTACCATAAAACCTTTTAACTTGAAACAGTATGTTAAGCTCACCTGGCATACACAATTTGAGGCTGGAGTTATTTGGATACGTGGCTATAAGCAAGAACACCAAATTACTGTAAGCACATATGACGCAGTTCATTACCCGAGAGTTCGCAACAATTGTGTTTCAAGTTGGGAGGTTTTACAGTAATTAATATTTGATAACGACTAGGACCAGTAGATTTGGGTAATATCTTAATTATCTTATATACTAAATTAAAGTCAGACCCCCGCTGTAGGAGCCTTAGATATAAGAGCATGTTCACTTTGGGGGCGAATCATATCGAAACAAAACATGAAATTGTATCTGTCAATGTAAGAACCTCTTCTAATACACCAGGTGGAGTAAAAAGAATAAAGTTATCTATCTATAAGAGCATATTCTCTGTAAGTAGGATGAACTTGATCGAATTTCAAAAGTCTCATGCTTAATTGGTATTTTGTTCCAATAATTACAAGAGGAACACAGAAATCAATAAAAGAAATTATGCAAAGTGTCACAAATGATACATTTTCCAGTATTAAGAAAATTTCCAGTATCAGTGGACACCCTGTATAAGACAAACAGGTCCCTTATAGCGAGGGCAGACTGTACTGGACACAAAAAGATGACAGAGTACTTAGCAATAGTATTTCAAAACACTAGTCTTACCTCTATGCGGTTGTCATGGAGATGCAACTCCAGAAGCTTTGGCAACGAATAGAAAGCTCCTCTGCGGACAGTTCGCACTAAGTTGCCTTGTAGCCTCAAGTCCCTCAGTTCAACCAGCTCCTGGAATGTTCCGGGAACAACATCAGTCAATCTGTTGTTGTCCAGAGAAAGTGACCTCAGTTGTCTGCCATGCTTGAAGAGAGCAGGATGGAGGGTCGTAAGCCGGTTTGACGACAGCTGCAGGTGCACCAAATGCGCCAATGGCAGCAAAGTTCCACTTTCCAGTTCAGTCAGAGCATTGTTTTGTACGTGTAACACCGTTAACCTGGAAGCTCCCTCAAAAGTAGCGTTAGTCAACCTTTGCACGTGGTTACCACCAAGGAATAACTCCCTCAGCTGCGTGGCTCTGTACAGAAGATTAGGTTCTATGATCCTCAGGTGGTTGGAAGATAGATCAACAGCTCTAAGTTTGCTGTTAGCCCTCAAGGCGTTTCCGGGAACAACCGATAACCTGTTGGCACTCATGTCCAAGGTCTCCAAGTCCGGAAGATGCGCGAAGGCATCGGAAGCTAGCGAAGACACGCAGTTATTGTCCAGTGCAAGGGTACTCAAGTGTGGCATGGTGATGAAGCTGGAAGCATCCAGGTTAACCAGACGATTTGAACTCAATTCCAGCCTCGTCAGAGATGTGAGTCTAGTGAATCCATCATCGGGAACCGCGGAGACCTTGTTGCCGACAAGACGTAAAGTCTCAAGGTGCCTTAGCCTTCGCAGCGCTCTGAGTGGAACCGCTTCCAACCGGTTATGAACAAGTACTAATTCTGCCAAGGTAGCTTCCAGCCCTGCAAATGCATATTCGGACACGCTGGAGATACGGTTAGCCTGCAGGTTCAGACTGATCAGGCTGTGCAGCTCGTAGAAGGCATAGCTGGGCAGTTCCGTGATGAAATTGGATGCCAGATCCAGGGCCCTAAGTCTTCGCAAAGGCTTCAAAGCAGCCCTGGGAACAGATGGTAAGCGGCCGTGCATCATGGACAGGCTCTCAAGGCTACGTTCAAGTCCGGAGAAAGCATCCTCCGAGACACTTTCCAAAGATGACCACGCGATTTGTAGATTCTGTACTCCAGTCACATTGGCAAACATTGATCCTGCCAGAATGGTTACTGTTGATTCCAGCCGGTACATTGTAAGTGACTTGACTGGTAGGGTAACCTGGGATAGCACTGATCTCACGTGACCAAGATTGGTGCCGGAACACTCGATGAACAAGCCTTCCTCGAATTGGTAGCAAGGACACCATGGGTTCTCGTCCAGAGATGGGCATCCATCGGACGAAGAACTGGGGGAACTGTGATGATTGTGGTCTTCCTCATTGTCTTCATCACCACCACCGTTCAGCCCTAGATCTTCGTCCTGCTCCCGCGGTGTCATGTCCCTTCCGATGTCAGCCGTTGCTTCCAGATGGATTAGCGCGCAAGCAATTGCAGCAACCATCAGAAGGGATGGCAGCAAGCAATGGCTGCCACGCCTCCTACTCGCCATGGCGATCTGAAACACAGACCAATCGGATAAGTCTCCACTGTTATTTTGTTTTATGAAACATATACCATAAATTGGATAATGTTCAAACACTTTGGTACTGATTAGGTATAACAAGGCAAAATTTTGAAAGGATTAGGACAGTAGATTCTATTTTAGGGTACATAATATAATGCAGGGATGTTGCGCATATGAAGTTTATTTATAGTATGTTTAAAATGGATGCAAAAAACCCAGGACCACAATGAAACGAAACGTGCAGAAATCGTCAATAGTCAACAAGCAGTTCCCCCATATAGCATTGCAGGTATACCCAACCCTTGTTTCATAATTCCTCCCTTGTTGACTGTAAGCAGAATTTACTGCAGGTACGAGCATAAAATACATTTAAAGTGAATTGGCGAGCAAGAATGTGAATAATTCATGACAAGGATATTTGAGAGGCGATACCTTTCAGCCGCACAGACATGATTCACACACGGTCACACCGGGCCCCAGAAATTGCGCCATAAACCTGAAAAAGCCACTTGCTTCCGAGATTCCGCCATCAGTGATATAATTGTGCCTGGCATTATTTCAATCTGCACGCCACCACCAACCTGAAAAGACAAACCAATATGCAATGGTCACATACTCAATCATCATCACATTGCAACAACAATTACTATTATTTCTACATATACTTATTCAAGCACACATTGTTCACCCTTCTCTACAAGCAGAGTATAGTCAGTTTAAGATAATTACTAGGGCATTTAGAACCAGAAATAAGACTGTTACTAACAGTTCTAAGCTAGACATCACTTATTATCCAATGATGCTCCTGCCTTTGAGGAGTTGGAATATTATAAAACAGTTTTGGTCAATTTTTGTGGTAAATATTGGCAGAAACTAAGATAATCCTCTAATACAAATGCGTGTTTGTATGAGCTTTAAGTGCTGGTAAACTTTTACAGTATATAATCAAGTGTAAGAGTTACTAATGGAGATTATTCAATGTATAATTTCAAGTAAATCCAGTCAAAAACCAAGGAACTACTTTCTTTGGGGAGGGTTACCGTGATGTAAGCATTGCAAGAAGGCAACAGCCAATCAGGAAATAGCATCATATTGAGTTGAGAATGACTGTAAACACCTGTTACAAGTATAGAAACTATTTTTAAATTTCAATAAGAATAATTCAGTAATAAAAATAACAATCTTCTAATTAAATTTAGCACACAGTATATCATTATACTTCTTGATGAGCACAGTGTATAATTAAAGTACATATAATTAAAGTTCCATTATTAAAAAAATATTTTCATAGTTTGTTTGTTTGTTTGTTTGAATAATATGCCTCGTCTCTATTGGTACAGAAGTTGGAGTAAAAATTCAAAATAGGAATAGTAGCTCCTGGGGAAATAATTAACGAGCATGTATAGAGATATACTACATATTTAGTATTTTAAAAATAAAAATGCACTGTTGCAAATAATGACTGGAAACCGTGGTCAAGCTGGAATCAGTGTTGTACACCAATGAGCTGTACATTGATGTAACCAAGGCTTGATGTATTATAACGCATTCTTTTCACTCCTATGTGTTCTCAATTAGTCAGTGGTGCCCTGCAGCAGCAGCAAACGGTGCAACAACTCCTATTCATTATCTCTTTTGTCTTGCACCCTTAATCAATAAATGCCACGTTTATTCCCTAGGGGATTTGAGGAAAAAGGAAAGATGAGATAGGGAACAGTATAGTGTGTCTGTCTATGAGGAAAAGAAGGGGTATATATATATAAAAAGGAAAGCAAAATGGTATAGGAGGTTGAATGTGCAGCGGAGCGAAAAGTTGTCTCCAGACGAAAATCTCATCGCATTACAGGATTTTATGCTCAAACCCTTCTCTTTGAGACCGTGATAATGAAACTGGCCTTCTCCAAATTGAAACTCCTTCCCAACCGTTTTATATCCTCCTCGAATCACATTATATTACAATGCGGCTCAAAACAACCGCAACATGGTTCAATTTTGCCAGAAAACCATATCTTATTATTCCAAGATCATGTATCCATACGAGCATCTCACATTCCCCAGCATCCCGCTAGAGGGCGAGCAGTCGATCGCATTAAATCCCAACAAAAGCAGTCGATAATAGGGTTTATCCCCTGCACACCATGCATAAAATGGCTTCCCTTGTAAGGGAAGTTCATAAGAAGCACATTTGTTCATTTATGTACCTTTGTATAACAAAAACATGTTTGGAATTTGTACATACATAAAAGATAATAATACTAATTAATGTTTTCTATACTATACTTTGGTAATATCAATATACTCCGGAAACTCAAATTTAACTTGACCTGCCGTAAATTTCACAAATCTGCCGCAGTACTGTACACTTTCTTCACAATCTAATATTAATAAAGCAAACATTTAATTGGAAACTACATTTAAAATATTTGCAAATATACATTTACAGCGCAACACATCAATATATATTTGTTTACTAAGTTTATTTAAGTTCGTCGTGCAGGGTGTTTGTTTGTTTGTTTGTTTGTTTGCGTGAGGTTCCTGGTTCGATCCCGGGTGGTGACAATTTTATGTTTATTTCTCCAGCTGGTAATTTTTTGAAATGGCACGAATTGAGGCGAAATGGGGTATAAGTTTATACTTGTGCATTAAACTTAGTAACCACAAAACTTAGTTTTTTCATACAGCTTGTTTAAATCATGTCTTTATTATATCAACAGCCCCCATGCCTCGTTTCTACATTTGGCCACCAGGAGGACTCCAGTCATTGCGCATGCGCATTGTGCCATTTCCAAAAAGGTCTATATTATAGTGTTTGTCTCTCAATATTGTGGATCAAACTTTGGATCAAAGGAGCACTTTTAAAAGGACAACCTCTGAAAATGTGTATATATAAAATTGGGGTTCAGACAAGATGCAGGCGTCATTCAATCAATGAAAGTGATCAAAGTCACCATCTTATAGTGCTGTAGGAACACCTCTTATGACCCATCAAAGTTGTTCTGGCCTCTCACATGATGACATTAAGGCGGCATCACATCGCCAAAAGGGTAAGGCAGGCTTCCCCTCCATGCCCCTGCAGCAATTGCACAAGCGTTA
>JAQFZQ010000772.1:0-26842 GCA_034696005.1 Glomeris marginata
GCGCGAACGACCTTCATACTTTTGCCTCTTTTCGAACCGAGCTGCACCACCTAACCAGACACTACTCTTCCACCCTGGTATGGATAATCGACGGAATGTTTATAGGAATTCCTCATTATTCAAGGATGAATGGAATGTTTTCGGTGGAATTAATGTCCGCAGGAATTCTTTTTGGATTCTTTCCTCATTTGTCCACCGAAAAACGATCGTAAAGCCATTTTTTTCATTTTATACTTTTTTCAAAACGTGTCTGCAGTGGGAAAAATGGCGGAAGACGATGGAAATAGAAACGAAATGTCCTTCGAGTGCCACGTGCGAACACCTAGCAGACAGGCACTCACACACACCCTTGTCCTCGATAAAATTGCGCTCGCTCTCGTTTTAAAAACGACGGCAATGACCAGACAAATTGCACGCGCGTTGGCCATCTTTGAAATAACGTTCGATTCGAACGTCGGCCGCCATTTTGGAAATCGAACGTTTTCCTTTTCAAAAATCCTCAAAGCGACCGTCGCATCTCTTCTCGCAATCTTACATTGAAACCAATGTAATATGGTGCAAAACGAAGTTAATTTATGCAATTAACATGCATACAAAATGTAGAAAGTTTTGAAATTGAAAAGGGGATTGTGCAGAACCAGAGTGAACACGTGCAAACTTCATATAAAATGTCATTGTGAAGCCTAAATATTATCTTTATATTGTTCATCTATAATGACACAGGAGGTCCTTTGACCGTAAAATTGATCCTGCCAATCCACTGACCCGTTACACACAAAGTTTTTCTCCTCCACAAAGCCATTTTAAATAATACAGGAAAACGATTTTTTTGGTACAATGATTATAATACCACCCGGTGCACATTGTTGAACAAATTAACCAATAATTTATTACAATTAATTAAAACTATTTTCTTTGTGTTACAGGTTTGCAACTCGCGTGGAAAAGTCAGGCTATAATCAGGGAATCTTTGTAAGTAACAATTATTATATAATAATTAACAGTGTAGTCTGTTTTAATTCACAGTTATAATCTTAGTAGTAGGTACTATTAAAGTTCCAAGGAAGAGTTAGGGAAACCGGGAAACATTAGCACTTTATAGGGAAGTAATATGGTTTAACTGTTTGTGTGAAATTTCACACACAAATTACATTTGATATCAACTTAATAAATTAATAATCATTTTGTTTACAATTTGTAGCTGGTAATTATTTAATATTTTTCCAAAATCATATTGAAATACGTATTTTAAAGTTTTACGAAGCAAACTTTGGAGGTCATGTTCACGGTATGTAGTAATTCCACGCTTGTGCTGGGATGAAAAGAATCTCACAAACAAGTGTCTGACATACACCCTTATAATAAGCATATAACATGGAAGCTAATGATTACCTTAGATGTTTACATGCTAATTATATACGAGAAGCACATCTCGTGTCAGCATAAGTATGGTCATCACTCACCAGGTCACGCTTGTTACCCTTAGCCTTGTCCAGGGCCTTGTTGGAATTCTCATAATCCACCATCAGACACATTCTCCTCAACAGCATTTCCTGCATTTCAAAATTTTTAAATTTAATATAATTATTCAATAGTAATTAATTATTGAAATGAATTTAATTACCTCTTCCGCTTTGATATGTCTCGAAAATAGACTTAGGCTTATTCCCATGCTGTTGTCTATTGCGAACGAATGATCCTCCAAAGTGTGCTGCGCAAAAAGGCCATATTAAAAACATTAGTTACAAAAATAACCACTTGGTGGCGACACCGCATCGCTCATTTACCTGGTGAATTCGTTTCAACACTTTAAACACATACATGCAATTGTCCTACTCCAAAGGTTTCTATTGTTTTCTATATAACTTTTTAAGTAACATGCGCGGAATTGAATATTGTATCGGACACGGTTACATATTCCTTCATTTTATTCATCCATTCATTCAGTACATGCTTGCGAGATGCGTTTCAGCGTAAGAGGGGCCTTAAAAGCAGCTGATTACAGCGATATATTTCAATAATACCTTAAAATCCAGAAATCCTTCCGAGAATCGTACCATTAACCTGAAAAGCAAAAGGTAAACTGTCATTTTATACGCTGACCCTGTTATTAGAATTAACCGTTTGAATCTCCATCATTCATAAATGCTTATCTACATTCTTGTTATCTACCAAAGTATTTCGTCCAAGGATAAGAGCGACATGACTTCGCATTTTCACATTAACATACTGTACTTTTATTATTATTTCATTACATTTTACAGCAAGTTTATAATTGTACGCTCAGTTACAAGGACAGTAACTGTAGTTGACTGTAAGGGAAATAAGATTTTAAGTGAAACGGGGACATACTTATGAATTATTCCGTTGTAGCCGTGGTTTGCACTGATGCCGATATTGAAAGAGGTTGAGAGTTGCGCCACCGCGTTGCAAAGTCCTTCGTTTCATATTGAAAAGGCGAATAAATAACCATCACAATTCATAAATATTATGGGGTTTCATTTACTTTGTTCCGCGTACACCATCTTGTTAAAATTCTGTGGAAAGAAACGTTAACAATTCGGTTAGTTTGCTCGTATTTCTGGGCTTTTACTCGCGCGGACCGACCTCGCTGGCTTCCGTCAAGAGCTCACTGTACCGCGTGGTCCACGTCCTCTCCACTTGGAAAAACTCCTCGCAGTCCTTGTAAAAGAATCGAAAAGTATAAATCCCAGTTGTTATTATAGTCTTATTACAAGTTCAAAACTATCACCTTGTGCACCGACGTGCGGCTCTCCATCTTGCACGACATTCGGCTCAGGAATCCCTTTTTCACTATTGCTCTGATCGGAGGCTAGACGAATAAAACGATTACAAAACATTATATTAGAATATTTTGAACAGTTTACCTGAAAACAAAGATATTTAAACAAAATAGACAGCGTTACGTTGATCGCGCGTATCAAAGTGGAAATTACGTGGACTACGTTACGAACTTCAAGCGTTAAGTTGTAATTTACGATGGACACCGAATAGTAAAATGTTAATCTAAACTCGTTAAGTTTTATAGGTACTAGTTTAAATCGGTTAAAATGTCTAAGGCGGACTGCGTTATAAGAAGACATCGCGTGAAGTCACGCGATGTCTTCAGCGCCAACTTTTATAAAATGTTTGAAGTTTTTGTTGTTTGTTTTTGCAGATGGAGTCGCTTTTGCGAACGTGTTGGGAAAGTCCCTGGTAAAAGTTTTGGTTGGCACGTCATCAACCTCGGGCTTGGTGAGAAAGTCCTTCAACTGCGGGTCTTGGCCGAGCTGGCTGTGCGCTAGAAGCAGATTGAGGTAATGTTCCAGCATCCTGCAGTCCTTGTAAAACTCGTCCCCTATTATGGTTTTTGTCCAGTTTCCCAGCTGCTTTCTCGATTTGGCCTCGGCCATCGGCGCTGTTATGGCCGGCTTCTCCGGCAGAGGAGGGATCTAAAAATCACCACAAAATGCGCGATGAGGGTCCACCACTAATATATTACCACCATAGACAGGTTTTCCAGCATAGAGAGGTTTTTGAAAACATTTATCATGCAGTCTATGGATAGATATCCACCATAGAAAGATTTCCACCGCGCGCGCCACCGGTGGTGAAAATTGGAACCGCAAGGTAGTGACTTGCGTGGTGGATGGGAAACTCACAATTAAGCCACTGATGCATCTGGAAGTAGTAAGGCAATGCTCGAGCCACTCCAGGTCCTCGTATTGCCTTTGCACCACGAACTCCTCCACGTCCCCGTTAGTCTGAAATTAACATGTTACATTGAATCCTTATTCCATGCTGTCGGTTCAATTAGGAGGTTATATACCGGCACGGTCTTGAGGGTGTACTTGATAACCTCTCCATCTTTGGTCACCGCATCGGTGAAGGTGACTCTGTAGTTGGATCGGAAAGGTTCCGGAGGACCCGGCGTAGATGCGCAGGAGGACAGACCGCTCGCGCTGTTGTTCCCCGTTGACGTTTCCTGAAATCAAGCCTTAAAATTAACATTTAATTCATACAAGTAATGCTTTTAATATTAAAACAGCAAATTTGAAAGCGCGCAAAGAAATTTGAAACGTTTCTCACTTCCGTTACCAGAGGGCGCACCGAATACCGCTGTTGATTCGGTGCTTTTTGTTGCGCCATCTAGCAGCAGAAGTGAGAAACGTTTCCGTTGTGTGCAGTGATTTTAATTTGTTTGCATTATTTTTTTTTAAACAGTCCAGAATTGCTGTTTGAATCGTTTTTCGATGTAGTGCTACCTAAAATTGCATGGGAAAATATTTAGAACATTAAAAAAATACGAGATGGGATAAAACGTTCCATGCGCAAGTTTGTTGCGCGGCACGACTTCCCACGCAACATCGAGTGACGCGTGCCGTAGACGAACCAAGGCTGCGCAATAAAATGTTGCGCGAGCATGGAGGCCGCGCAAGAAAGTTGCGCCCACTCACCATTTACGGTAGATTCTCAGGATTTTTTTGATTTTCGCCGATGGAAATCGTGTTCGTTTCGTCGGCTATCTGCGATCTGGCACCGCCCATCGCGTCACGAAAGCGAATTTACCCTGAAATGACTGTCAAATTTAATTCTTTTCTAGCATAGCCATAATATAATACGATTTACGAGCGGCCGTAATTCGAAATTGCCGCCTCTTATTCGTTCATCTCTAACCAATTACGAACGAGGGGGAAAATACATTCGTACGTTTTCCTGTAGCAATAACGTTGCGCAATCCCACGCGTAACCTTCATCCGGGCCATGTCAATTTCAAATCTCGAATCGCCTGCGGTCATCCGCTCCCAACTACCGCTCCCAACAACTCCTGTTTAACTGTGGTTATCGCATTTGTCACCGGATGGCGCCACCTAACCTAACAACCGCTCTTTCTGGTTTCGAGAGTCGTTGAATAAGGGCGCCACCTGGCGGCGGAAGCCCATCGGTTGGATCGCGACGCCATTGGTTAACGATCGGATGACGTCACGCGCGATGCCTGATGGGACATAGTTGTTCGCGTTTTTCCTTCGATGGCGTACGTTTTCCGCTTTAATTTAATAAAGCGATGGCGTCGACTGAAACTGATGCGGCTAAGAAGCGATGGAGACCCGGAGCCAAGTACTGCGTTTACGGTTCGTGCAAAACGAACAGCAATAACTGCGAGGAAGGCGTTTATTTCATCCCTTTCCCTAAGCCTACGACACCGATCGGGGTGGAACGTGCAAAAAGATGGATTAATCTATGCAGAAGGGAAGGCACGAGCCTGAAGTGGATTAATAAAAACAGATACGTTTGCAGTCAGCATTTTGTGGATCCGAGAGGACCTACGGATATCAATCCCGATCCCGTTCCTGCCACATCTTCTATGGTACATTCGCATTTTAATTTTGACATTTTAAAACATGACATTTATTCCAACTTATATTCTGCAGGCTGTTTGCAGGAAGAGTCCACCGAAACGACTGAATTACGACAGGAAAAAGTTTATTTGCGAGAAGTTGAAATCTAAAACGGTAATTAATATCAATTCATATAAAAGAAATAGTTTTAATTGAATTGTAATCTTATTATGTATTGGGTTTTGCAGTTGTTGCTTCAACAGAAACATGCAACAGAGAAGCAGCCTGAAGAATTTGCAGCGAAAGAAACGCACAACATTATTGTAATGTATTTTTTAATTGTGGTTTGTGAGTTCAATCATTTAAAATGTAATTGATATACAGGTTGAGAACCAAGATGGCAGACTTGGGGAATTAAATGTGCCACTGCATGAAGTAAGGAATTCAATAGTTGAAGGTATAATGTACACTGATCTCACGTGGGAATATGTTTTTGGGTGTTGCGCGAAGCTGTTGACTCCGCAGTGCACCCTGGAGGAACGTCCTCAAGATCCTTCGCGGCAACCTCTTCTCCAATCTCAAAACGTAATTTATTCGATTTGTAAATGGATCTACTATATGTGTTTCAAAATAGGGTCGTAATGTATTGCTTCGCTTCCAGGTTCATTTGAAAAAGGATTTAAACCAACACGTGCCGGCCACGATCAACAATAAGGTGATTTCAATTAAATACGATGGTGTCTACTGCTGTATGGAAATCCTGGAAAAGTAATATAAATGCTCCTTTTAAATTTGTTACCTTATACAAGGATCAAAGCAAGCGAGACGACGACCGTTCCTCGGAAGGGAACCTCCGCGCGCCGCTCACCTTCCGCGTGGTCCCCGTCGCTGTCCACGCGCAAACCCCCGACGACCCGTCAACGCCATCTTCTACCTACCGTAAAAGCACTTCGGTGGCGGACGTGATAGTGAGCTGCAACAACCTGGTGCACGCCGTCATGAAGCGTTTCGACAACTGGCTCGTGAGGTTCGAGCTGGAGAGCGACGCGTACACCGCGCGCATCGTCAAACTCCTCAACTACCGGCAGTCGGTGTCCGTCGACGTCACCGTGCGTCGCGACAAGTTCCACGTGTCCGTCGACGTCTTCAGGTACAGGCTGAGGGAGAGTCACCCTTTCTGGGCCAGGAACCCGAAGCCCGCGGACATCGGCGGGGTGTTGAGACTGCTGGAGGACGTTTCCCAGTGGCAGATCTGCCTGAAGTTGCGCAGCACGCCGTCGTACGACATGAAGCCCACCACCTGCTGCATGCTCCTGTGCCAGCTGCCTCGCGTCATGTGCGGCAAGTGCGCGGCGGACGCCGAGAGGAGGATGAACCAAGCTGGCGAGGACCTGACGGAGAAGATCGTGATGAGCACCCAGCACAGGTTGATGAGCAAACGGGCTCTGTGCGTGAAGACGGACATCTTGAGGAAGAAGCTGAGGGCCGTTACCGTGCAGAACCAGAGGCTCAAAGCCAGGATGGCCAGGGCGGTTCCTCCGCGCGAGAACGAGGAAAGCGTTGAAAGGGAATCGAGGAAGGACGTTGCCCAAAGGACCCTTATGGACGTAGACCCCTTTTCGATGACCAAGGAGGAGGTTTGCGCCCAGTTCGGGGTTTTGAGGAGGGTTTACAAAGCGGATTCGCTGAAGCATCAGAGGTTGAGGAAGAAGTTGGCGAAGGTGACGCAAGGAAATGTGACGCGAGGGGCGGAGGAGGAAGTGAATGAAGACGTGGGGAAGATGTTCAAGATGAGGATGCAGCACAAGTACCTGAGCAAAGATGCCCTTTGCGAGAAGTACGGCATCTTGAGGAACGTGCTGAAGGCCCTGGCGGCGCGCAACGACGACTTGAAGCGGAGGATAGCGATGGCCGTCGCGGAGCAGAAGAAAAACGGTGTACCAAGTGACACAGATGGAAATGAGCAACGTGTAGATGGTGGTACTGGTGATGCGGATGACGTTGAGGTAAACGGTTCAGATGCAGATGGTGATGATGTAGATGATGGTGAGCGCAACGGTGTGGATGGTGCGGAAAGTGGTGTTTGTGATAAGGAAGAATACTCTGAAGACGTGGAAGAAAGTGTTTAATAAGACCATAGAACTTGTATTTATTATTACAGTAAACCTGTATTCAACCATTTGAAGGTTTTGCACAGTGTGCAGTGTAAAAAAATGTTTGTTCTTTTCCATATAAATTAAATGTTGCACTACATTGGCCCCCTGGGCTGCCATTGTAATTTTACTGTGAAAGTTTATTTAAATCAAAATGTTCTTGAGGGCGGCGCTTATTTAATGCCGTTATCGGCGTGCCATACATCATAATACTTGATGGGATTTTCGATTGATGTGGTACTAAGACGCTAGATGTCGCAACGAGCTAATCGAGGTTTCCAATTCATGCGTTGTCGATACCGTATCGTATCGAGCAATGTTCGTACCGGTATTTGACCCGAGAAAGTTGCAGCCGCGGGGGTGTAGTTTATATCGCCTAGTATCTTTAAATAATGGTATTCTCAACTGGAATATGACGTCCCGGAGATGATCATTATGTAAAGATACTAATTACTAATCCATTTCCGTGTTTTATAACATTTTATTGCGTATTGGTTAGTCGAGCGTTTCGCGCAACTTTCTTGCGTGGCGAAGTACGCTCTGCAACTTGTTTCCTTTCGTGCCATCACTTTACACGCGAGCCGAGCAATAATATTGCTAACCCAATATTCCCGTGCAATAATATCGCGAATGTCTAATTTTTCCAGGCGTTGGACTCTGCCAAGGACAGGACAGATTGGACTTGAAACATTGCCATTTGGAATTCCATCTGGGGGAAAGTTTTAAGTGAAACTTTGGTGAAACACAAGGCAGTGAGGAATATGGAAGCCGAATCGACATTTTTTAATTCATTACTGGTAAAATGTTAATTTTTTAAAGATGTTTTTTTGTATATATAGGGATATATTAATAATTTATATTCAATACAATGTAGGCAGGAGGTTCCGCGGGAACCGCTGTTGATTTAGCCCTGTTTCCATTGGACACCGTGAAAACAAGACTGCAAAGTTCGAGTGGATTTTGGAAATCCGGAGGATTCAGAGGAATTTACGCCGGAGTCGGTTCCGCCGCTCTCGGATCTGCTCCGAACGGTTGAGTATATATGTATAGTAAAATATTGAATGAGTGTGAATTCAATGCATTTACGTTTGATTTTTTTAATTGCAGCCGCATTATTCTTCTGCACGTACGAAGCGGTTAAGAAGTACGCGGGCCGCGATTCTTCGCTTGTGCACATGGCCGCGGCGTCTGCCGGAGAAGTGGTACTTTACCTGGAAACCGGTGTCGTGTTTACTCTGACGACTTTTTATTTGTTTCTCGGAGAGGTTGAAATGTGTTTGTTTTTCGAAGGTGGCGTGCGTGGTGAGGGTTCCCGTGGAAGTGGTGAAGCAGCGCGCTCAGGCCTCGGCGGGACTCGGGAGCGGACAAGTGCTCCGGCAAACACTCGGCCAAGAGGTGCTTCAATATCCCTTCTTACATAGTAGAAACACGCAGAGCGGTTAACAAATACACTCTGGAAAACCAATTACCATTGTTTTATCTTCGGCAAAGTTCGCCAAGTTCACGCGAATCGTTGACATCGCCCTGCGCGAAAATACTTTGCCGTAAACACGTGCGCTAAATCTTATTTTATATTGTATTTAACTTAATTAATTGCAAATCGATTTATTAACAGGGTTTTAGAGGATTGTACCGCGGTTACTTCAGCACAGTCGTCCGAGAAGTAAGACGTTGAGATTTACGGCGCGATTGAACTTTACGGATAATGACCCCGCAACACTTTTCCAGATACCGTTCTCTTTCATCCAGTTCCCACTGTGGGAAATGATGAAGGTATGTTCACATATTATTGTAGTTTTCTTTTATATTATCCCCGTATAACCATGTTTTGTTTTTCGGTAGACCGCGTGGTCGCAGCGGCAAGGACGGTACGTGGACGCGTGGCAATCCGGAGTCTGCGGAGCGGTTTCAGGTTAATTCCAGGATAATCAGTTCGAACGTGTTGATTTTAGAATTTGATTAAAGTGCTAACTGAAGTTTTGAATTTGAAGGTGGGATCGCGGCAGCGCTGACTACGCCGTTAGACGTGGCGAAGACTAGAATAATGCTGGCGGATGTGAGAATCATTTATTTATATATTTCTTACATTTAATATGAAATTCTAACATCTGTTTTGCAATTTTAGAAAGGCACTGAAATGGCATCCGGGGACGTTTTACGGACTTTGAGGATAATTTGGTCGGACGGAGGCGTGCGAGGGTATGAATTTCTTTTCGTAAATACTCCGTACAAAAGTTCAGTTTAAGTTTATGTTTGGAAAACGTCGGTAGGTTGTTTGCGGGTGTTGTTCCTAGAGTGATGTGGATTTCGGTGGGAGGTGCGATATTTTTAGGGGTCTACGAAAAAGTCAAAATTTGGTTATCGTCTCCGCGCGGTGATCAAAGTGTACATTAATTTAGTTTATCTGTTGAAATTGCGTTGAAAATAAACTAATGTAGCGCATATTCGAGTTGAAAATGAGTAGAACCTAACAAACTACCATTTGCTAATTTCTAAATGATTTATAACATCGTTTTATTGCTTGCATTTCTCACAAATTTCGATTTAAATTGAAGTTTAGGTGCGTATCGCCAGATGGCGCCACTGCAGCGAATTACAAGCGGCAGCATGTAACGAGATATGGAGGTAAATTTATGCGTTTATAGATTATCGAAATAATTTTAGAGGCAATTTTATGCTACTTAGAACGGTAATCTAAGGAAAATACAACGTCTTTTTTCCGTTACTAGGATACCAGGATGGAACGTTTTCAAAATTTTGACGCGTCCAGCCATCGACCAATGGGATCGCTCGGCCCGCGTCGATACCGATACGTATCGACGCAGGTAGTCGGCCGCGGGAAGAAGTATCGTTCGCGTCGGGGTCTGCTGCCGGCGAAGGTTTTGCCCGAGTTTTCGCTATCAAGACATTATCGTCGCGCAGTTCACCTCGTTTAACCGGCTCAGTTTCGATCGAACAAAGAAGAGAAAACGATGTCGGAAAAACAACGAACGAGTCCGGTGAAAAACTTTATTGCCGGCGGAGTCGGCGGAATTTGTCTGGTCGGTGCCGGTCATCCACTGGACACTATCAAGGTAAATTCATATTTTCTACTATATTCGGCTGTAGTTTCACTTCACTAACAATTTTTTAGGCACGTTGCCCTCCATTTATTTCGTAATCGGCAAAGTTTTCGTGATTTGCGTGGGCGTCTGCGCACAGCGCATTTTGATCTTTACACCTTGAACTTTCGGTGTGTCACGATGCCCGTGTCAAAATCCCCGCAATGATTTTAATTTCCCCAATTAGAGTCGGTGTTATTACAGTTGCAACAAGCGGAACTTAATTTCTTATTAAGAAATACTTATTTGTATTTTGTAAATTATTTTTTGGTTTATTGCATTTATTTTAATTGTTGTAATGCTTGTGGATCACACTGACTGGTGATCTTTGTGCGCTTTACGCAGAGCTCCATAATAGTTTTAACTTCTTGTTTTGGTGCCGACAGATGGCGCCACTTGATATGAATTTTCCAGTATGATTTCAACAATTAAAATAATTGCTGTGTTAATTAATATTGTGAAATTCATTATTTATTAAATGAAATTTAGGTGCAATAATTATTTAAATTACAATTTGCTTAAGGTTTTGTAAAGTTTTCAGAAAAGTGTTTACGTATTTCACAAGTAGTATATATTTAAATTCTAGTTTATGAAATTCCCATTTGAATTTTACTGCTTTATGTTTTTCCTATAGTTGTGTCAAGGATGTGATGATTTCAAAATCAAAGGATATAAATTTTATGGTCTTGGAATCCATTTGAATTTTATAGTTGCTAAATTTTATAGTTTTACTCAAGTCAGGGAGAACTATTTAATTCCATTTATTCCAGTTTATTGTTTTACTGTTTGCCCAGCTTTCCAATGCAAATTTCGCAGGTTAAAATTTGCATTTATATTTTTAAAGTTTCCTGAAATGCCAATTAAATTTAAATCCGGAGAGCAAAACTAAATTGCAGTTGAAAATGCAAGTCCAAAACTGTAAAGTGGGCGTGTCGATGACGTAGTACAGTAATGACCTTGAGTCGGTGTGGTCCAGTGAAAATTAACAAGTGACCCTCACATTTTGCCCCTCCTTATCTCGCAAACATTGTAATTTGCACCAAGATTTATTTATTGCGCAATTTTTCACACGCTTTGCGTGACGTCATTTCATATTTTCACTTCTTCTGCGAACGAGGAAATGAGAAGTGACGCCGAAAGTGGCAAACAATCAACTTTCTGCCCGTCTTTTGTCTCCGGAAAACGAAAACAAAGTGTCCGTTACCGAATAGGCCTAATCACCAGCAATCCGATAACAAAGGGAAGTTAAGCCTAACTTGCAAAATATTAATATCTTTAAAACGGCTATACAATTTTAGAAAATTCTTTTGCTCATTAACTCAGTTAGTGGATATTTAGTTCCCTGAAAAATTTCGTTTTATTATCTCCAGTACTTTTTAAGATATTTGAATTTCTGATATCGGTCCGTTAACTTCGCGGTAACTTTTCCTCCGCTTTCCTCCGTTTTCGCTCAAATACCCATGGAAAAATAAGATTCGGTTTCAAATAAGTGGAACCGAGAAGGAAATTGAATATATTCAGCGATTGTAATGAAGAAATAATGCGTTTTTTATTGTAATTGCAGGGTTTCAGGGTGCGGTTAGATCCCTTTTCCTCGTTTCCGACTCTCGCGGCTTGATTAATATCTCATAATGGAAATAAGTTGGAGTAATGTCTTGTAGCTCCAAATTGAAATGTGTTACCTGTCTTGGTTTGCCTTGAAGCTGATCATTTTATTATTAAAGTCACGTGACGGTGACACGTAATTACGTAATTACCACTGGAATTTTTTTATCAAGTCAGGCGTAATTTGTTTCATTAAACTGGGCTCTTTAATTGTAAAATAATTGTTTCAGATTGCGTAAAATGATATACATTTCCAGTGAATGATGTGACGTTCAAGATGTTTTTTGAGGCAAGGGGTCGTTCAATAATTACATAAATTGCACCATTTTTGAGATTTGTACGTCCTTTATAAAGTTTGTTACACTTTTAGAATTACTTTATAAACTTTTAGAGATTATTTGCACTTTTGGAATAAACTTAATTCTTTTGTTTTACTTTGGCAAAAACTTTTTTCATCTTGCTGTTTATTTTTGAGATTTAACTCTTTGGTTTTTATTTTAAAAGTTTTACCGTTGAGTGACTGTTGCAAAGTTTTGTCACACTCCCCGTTTCTTTTCACACTTTTGTTTACCGATTTTTAATTTTAGAGGGCTTTAATTTTAGTCTCGAGTGACATTTTGACGTTTCGGAGCATATTTTTAATATTTGCGTGGACGTGCTTATTGGACGACCCCACCGGAAGGAGGGGTCACGTGATTTGCGGATCGGCTATAAATGTCGTTTCTGGATGAAGTTTTATGCAGCTCTGCAATTATATTGAAGTTCTGCGAAGTAGTAGGCCTAACACTTTGCAAACCCCCTTTTGACATCAAATAAATTGCTGGAAAAAAGTCACTGCATTCTTGAGTGCAAACATTAAGATAAAACCCTGAAACCCTTTTATTACTTTTTACTACAAGCTAAGTGTATCTTTATGGATTTCTTGAGCATTTGCTTTATATTTGTTGTAGCTCTTTGAGCATCTGCTTTAGTTTTTTTAAGCATTTGCTTGATTTTTAGAATCAGTTGTTGAGCATTTGCTTTTTATCAGGTTCCATACAAAATTATTGAGCACGTATGTAATTTTGTTTTTACACCAACTTTGAATGATGGGAGCATTTGCTTTGGCGTTTGAGCTTTGCTTATTTGAGCAATTGCTTCGTTTTATTTGCCTCGTTTCTAAAATTCACCAGATGCAATCTTGCGCGTCTGTTTTGAAATTCATAAATTATCATATACTTCAAGTACGTTATTTTCAATTATAACTTCTTGTGTCCCAGAACAAGCGTGGTCTACGCGACACGCCCCTTTGTGTAACTGAACTCTAATTTGAGAAATGGAAGGTCACGCCGAGCCTGGAACGGTTTGTTGGCACGCAAAAACGCTCGCTCGTGAGTTTTGTTATCGCAAATGTTGCCAGATATCGAGTAGTAGTACATTTTGGACGACATTGTCGCTGATCAGCGTCATTACTGTCACCTAAAATACATTATTCGCTCTGCCTTATGTCACTAGATGTCGCTCTAATCGCACCCGAAACTGTCAAAATGCTTCTGCCCCTTTTACCTTCTTATCGCCTTGTTCAAGGTGAGCTTTTCATTCAAGCGACTCGTGTGTATAGTTTGTCTCAGGGTAAGCGTGGTCTACCCGTATATAGTTCCCGCCCATTTATTTTCAAACGGTATTCGTTGCGCATCTTTGTGCAAACTCTATTGGGAAACGAACTCCCTGTAACGTGGCACATGATGCAAAAGACGTGGCACATTGTCTAAAAAGGCACGTGGCCCAAAAGGACCTGACATGGCACGTAAACAACACGCAAACTACACGTAGTATCAGCTCGAAATACATGTTCTAAATGGTTTTTTGAGATTGAAGGGCATTTTGTGTAATATTGCAGAGTGAATTAAACGAGTTTTATAAATGAATGTAAGCGATAACTCGCAAGTTCGGTTTGTTCTACGACAAGCGTGGCTGTGCTTCCAAACTTTTCTGCGAACTTGTTGACCATTGTTGATAACTACTCACAAAACGTAGTCAAGGTTGCATCTTAATATTTTTGACATGACGTCATTGGAACGCAAAGCAAATGTCTCCCTCAGTGTAACCTTGTTTTGACGCGATATAAATTGTGGACATTGTTAAATTTAACGACTTTGGGAATTCGGGTCTCAGATGAAAGTCACTAAATTTAGACGGTTAGCAATAAGAAAATGCATGGCCACCTTCAAGGTTGGTTAGAGCTACGATTTCATCTATATGAATTACGTTGCTTTTCTTATCGATGGACACTTTTATAGTGGGAAATGACAAAATGGACCGTTAAGTTAACCTCGGACATCTTGGACGTGACGAATCTTATGCATCGCGATAGCTTCATTTTTTATGCATTTATCTGTGAAATTTTGAGGGAAAAATCAAGAAACGTCCAGGAATTGTTAAATGGGAATATCAGCGTGTGGTTACACATTTTGCATTACTGCGCAATGCTGTTCGTTTAATACGCTGTAGTAATGTTGTCAGTGAAAAGTCAGGGATTTCCTGAATTCATTCTGTATCTGTTCCCATACTTTTACGCTAATTCGTTGGACTGTTCGCCCTTTTGTCTCGCTCCTTTTTCGTCCTGCACCATTTCGTCCCGCGCCCTTTCGTCCCGTGCCCATTGGTCCTGCGCCCTTTTGTCCCGCGCCCTTTCGTCCCGCGCTTTTTCGTCCTGCGCCCTTTCGTCCTGCTACCTTTCGTCTCGCGCCCGCTTGTCCCGCGCCCTTTCGTACAGCGCCCTTTCGTCCCGCGCCCGTTCGTACAGCGCCCGTTTTTCCCGCGCCCTTTCGTCCCGCTCCCTTTCGTCCCGCTCCCTTTCGTCCCGCTCCCTTTCGTCCCGCTCCCTTTCGTCCCGCGCCCTTTCGTCCCGCGCCCTTTCGTCCCGCTCCCTTTCGTCCCGCGCCCTTTCGTCCCGCGCCCGTTTGTCTCGCGCCCGCTTGTCCCGCGCCCTTTCGTACAGTGGCCGTTTGTCCTGCACCCGTTTGTCCCGCGCCCTTTCGTACAGCGCCCTTTCGTCCCGCGCCCGTTCGTCCCGCGCCCGTTCGTCCCGCGCCCTTTCGTACAGCGCCCTTTCGTCCCGCGCCCGTTCGTCCCGTGCCCTTTGGTCCTGCGCCCTTGCGTCCTGCGCCCTTGCGTCCTGCGCCCTTTCGTCCTGCGCCCTTTCGTCCTGCGCCCTTTCGTCCCGCGCCCTTTCGTCCCGCGCCCTTTTGTCATGCGCCCAAAAACCGACATAGTAAATTCCCTAGGTTTCAAATGAAAAGCTCCAAAACTGTGGAAATGCATCCCGTTCGAGCAGAAACATGCACAGAATATTCTCTTTATGTATATTGAGGTTTAATATGGCTGCAAGGTAACTTTTAAGTTATTGACGATTTGTTTGGTATGCAGGTACGACTTCAGACTCAACCCACCCCCGCAGCGGGACAAACGGCCATGTACTCCGGGACTTTTGACTGCGCCAAGAAGACCGTGGCCAAGGAGGGCTTTCTGGGACTTTACAAAGGCATGGGGGCACCTCTTTTCGGGGTCACCCCCATGTACGCAGTCTGTTTCTTGGGTTTCGGCATCGGAAAACGCATCCAGCAAACTCATCCTGACCAGGAACTCACGTGAGTCTCTCTCTCCTCCACTTTGCAATCAATGCCCATTGTACACACAAAGCCCATTGGGGGGTTAGGTGACTTTTACTTCCTTTTTCGCTTAAATGGGTCTCACTGTCTCTTCAAAACATCTTCAAAGTGGTCCTGTCACGCTCAAACGGCTAGAAAACTTCAGATTCAAGATGGCCGCCGTCTTTCCTTTGTTCTCGTTTGAATCCGCGACCACGTGGCTTTTTTCCCCTTTGTCAGTCGACGAATGTGAAGAACAGTTTGAGGGGGGAAATTCCAATATGACAACTTCGTACCGGGATTTCAGATGTTTCCGAGGGACTTTGAAAACGCGGCCAGTCATCGGCACGCGGTCGTCTATCGCTGCGTACGTTAGTCAGAATTGATGACAGTACTTAACGTTAATTATTATCAAACAATTAGTAATTGGATGCTTATTAATGGAAATTGTTAATGTGAAAACTAAAAAATTTTTGAGCGCGGCTTCACGTGCCGCGTCAAATCGGAGAAATGGACGAACGCATTCTTGATACGTGTCCAAGCAAAGCTTTACTACATTTTTATGAATGGGCATCTCTCTCGCATATAATCTATCTTTATAAATTATTTTTAGAAGAACCTCATCAATGCCGCGTTTACCCTTTAACGCCGCGATACTTTGCCGCTCAAAGCCGATGTACCTACTATGTATCTATACTTACTGTGAACACCTTTATCCGAGGCAAATGATGATAATTTACCGCTTTGATGAATTAATTTTGCTGTTGTAACGGTTATAGGTGTTGCCGGATGTTCATTCTAAAGTTGAAGGCTGAGGCGCTTCTTAGACGTTGTGAAAAATAGAGTTAATAAGTGTTTTGGCTGGGTCTCAATGGCGTAGTGACAGGCTCGATTTTTATCTAATTCTGGGTGGTGGAAAAATGCAGGAGAGTTGCATGAACTTGGTTGGAGTTGGTTGAACGTGTTTGAAGGCAATCTCCTGCAGTTGGTCACCAAAATAATTGCCAGCACATGCCTCTGAAATAACAAATTTCACACGCCCAGGTCTCTCGGTGTATAACGTCGAAAAAATGTTAAAATTACCGAAAAAATGCACCGCCCATCAAAATAAATAACTCACTTTGCACCAACAACCATTTTTACACTCCTTTTTCATACACACCTTTTTCCCCCACCTATTAAGCACGCTTAAAGTTTATTGAAGTAGCCATCTTGGGGGGAAAAAAGTTTTCACTCTTTAGACGAGGGAAAAAACAAACTACTGTTTCACATTTAAATAGCTGCTTTGAATTCAGACTGGGAGTGTGAATCCAATTTCACTTTTTCCTTCGTTTCATATAGTACTCCGAATTGCACAGCTCGTTTACCTATTTATGAGATACCCTTGCATGTTTAAATCCCGTTTAAGGTCTGTAATTATTGCAGAACCTCTTCCCACATTTATTTTAAAGTTATTTTTGAATGATTTACAAGGAGAAATGATGCGGATTAGCTGTCACATTTGTTGAATTCTTGGGTAATTTTTGCAGTAGTGTAATAAATTTCTAGAGAACTTTGGCAGAATACATCCAGACAATGTGAAGAATCTGTGTCGATGCTAAAGATACTTTCGATGCAGTTCTTCAGTACTATATAACCTGAAATGATTCTAGCAACTGCAATATAGATTTTAAAAAGAAAGATTCGTTTTAAAATTGCCGAGTAAAATAAATGAACGAAATTATTAATTATATTCTGCATAATTTTGCTGCATGACCTGCCAACATGACGTAGCTGTTTAAATGTTTAATTACAGTAATTAAGAAGATTGGTGGAGTATTTTCACTATAATGGCAGTGTAAAGGGTCGTTCCTTTGTTTGAAACGAGAACACGTGGCACTTGGGCCTAATCTCTTTGTTCTCTTTGTTCTGGTTGCTTTTACAGCCAACTTTTTACGTTTCCGTTGAACCGCATTACTAATTTAGATGGTTTGGCAACAGGTACAGGCAACTGTTTCAAGCCGGGATGCTGTCTGGGGTGTTCACCACTGCCATCATGGCGCCCGGAGAGAGAATCAAGTGTCTTTTACAGGTATTTAGGCAACACCCTCCATAAATTTATCCTGGCGTTTTTCTCTGTTGTATGCAAATGAGGGAAAGGTGTTAAAAAGGCAGTCGTTTTATTATAAACACCTTTGGGTGTTTCGCTGCAACATGCAAAGAAAAAACGAATAAAAGTAATAATTACGCTGTAATTGGTCGTAAAACGCGTGTTTATCTTGGCACGTTGTTCGCACGTTCGTAATGTTTTCCAACACGTGTACTTTTACACTTAAATCTGAACACTGTGGATATATATTTACACACGTGGGAGTGTTTCTTATTTGTGATTTATTTAGTAAGGGCAGGTGCGAGAAGGAGGAGGAGTGCAGTCACTTTGGGTGGTCCTTCCTTCCTTCCATCATTCAGCTTCAACTTTTTTAAATATACGAGAACAACTGGAAAAAATTGGTTTTTTGTTTCAAAGTTTAGATGCACGTAGATAGACATATTGAGGGTAATTCTGGGTTAAATTCCCCTAAGAGTTACACACCCTCGGGTGTACTAATGTGTAATAAGTGAGGGAAAATCAAAAGTAAAATGAAGGAGATAATATCGTTTACACCCCTTATGGGTGTATTTTTTGGTTTAAAATGTTCAAAAGTTCCCCATAGTCGGTAGCCTAATTAGTGTAATAGTAAATTTTGAAGAGGTTTGATTATTCTTATGTGTAACAGTAAAGGATATTCCTTTATACAAATACAAACCTATGAAACTAATTTAATTACAAATAGTTGCAATTAATTATGATTAAATAATATTGCAGACTAAAAGTAGGTTTTGCATTGTGTAATTAATTACTTGTGTTCATTTATAAAGTTATATATTTCCACAGTTGAATACATATTTAATAATTTGGAATTGCTATTCATAGTTTAAATTGTTTTCAGAATGAGATTGCATTTGAAAGTGTGAGTCGTTTTGTAGGCTAGAATAATAAGGATTATTTTTCTGACTGGTATTTTTGGGATATTTCAGATCCAGCATGCAGCGGGCAGCGGTGAGCAGAAATACAAAGGACCTTTAGACGTAATCAAAAAATTGTATAAAGAAGGTGGAATGCGAAGTATCTACAAAGGAACTGCAGCAACTCTCCTCAGAGGTACGTTCCTTATTTATTTCTCCAAATCCACCCCTTATAAAAAGTCCACAAATAACGCGGCTGCCAATCCGCTATTTCACAATATAATACATCCTCTATACCATATTTAGAAACCACTGTTTATAACACACAATGAACCCCTTAAAAAGTATTTCTCACCCGACCCTGAACGTTTGTTATTAATATTTTAAAGATTTTTATCGCGCTCGTTTCGTAAGATTTCCGCAAAATGTTTAACAATTAATAACGGATAAATACGGATTGTAAAAAGGGTTTATGACTAATTCAGAGTCATCTACGGGATGTAATTTAAATAATACATGATAACTTAAAAGTAAAAAAAATAAAATGTTTTTTGTTGGATTCGATCCCACAAGGAGGGAATTTGGCTCTGGTGTCGCTGCGGGAAAACGGGTAAACTTTGCACTTGGCGGCCATTTTGCACTTGTTTATGTCGCATTTTGTCGCGATTTTGGTGGAAATAAGTCCAAAAGTGAGTGGAAATCGTACTGTTTTGAATAAGAATAGATGGTGGGAATGAGATTTGGCTGTCACTATGCGTAAAACGGTGTCATCCTCGGATCTCCATTGGTCGGTGCCGATCTGGGGGGACCGGAAGTGAAATATATCTTTGGGAAAGTGAATTTTGCCTGACCGGAAACGGCTGTTCCGGGTCGCTTTTATCTTCTTTCAGCAACAATTTCCCGTGCAGACTTCGAGTCACCAACTTTCACCCATATCTTCAATTTTGCTCAAACTTTTTTTTCCCTATTTAGAAAATGTCAAATCGTTAAGGAAATTCCTCGCATTTTGTTTAATAATTTGTAATGAAAGCGTTAAAAGTCACCGCAAAATTTGGGAATATAGACTGCAACACGTTATATAGTTTATTAACGGTAAACTCTAATTACAATATAGTATATACGCGTAAAACCTGAAACCGAAGAAAGGTACATGTGATTTCATGAGCGTGTGTACACTGCGGCAAATAAATAGAGGGAGTTTATCTGAAAGTAGCCAAAATACTTTGGTATTTCACTACGGTACACAATGTAACGAAGTAAAACCAATAGGACCGTCCCGCGATCGGTTTGTAAAAGTTGGCATGCGGTCCTGTCGGTTCTACTCTTGCTGTATTTTACAAAAATGGCCCTTACCAGCGAACCCTGATTTATTACAACACTCCTCGAATTACGCTTAAAAGCCCTTTGGGAAATTAAAAATCCAATGCTGGAACGAATTACCTTGATTAGTGTTAGGGGCGGGGCTTCACTGCGTGCACTAAAAGTTAATCGTTTGCCCATAATCATATTGCATTTGCATACATGGACACAGTGCTGTGATTTACTTTTCATTACGCAGCGAAGCCCCACCCCCACTACTTTGCTTGTAACTGTATAGCGCGACGTTCGAGTCCGAACAGCGACAGGTACGCTGCTGCGCGGTTAAGGCTAAGGTGGAAGGCTAGGGTTCACTGCGAGTCCGCCACAGGGCACCTCTTGTTCTCCTGCTGATTGACTAGTAAAAGACGGTCGTCGCAGCCCTCAGGGACAGACGTGGGGCGGCCGGCGCACAGTGTCCCACACCCTCTTGCCCCTCAGCTCCGTGGGCGTCGCGCAGATCAACCGGGTCCTGGCGCTGGAGTAAGGCGGCGGCGGTGTCTTCTTGGCGTTCGCGTCCTTGCGGGTGAGGGCCGCGGGCACCGGCGCCGCCAACCGCGCCCAGGTAGCCAGCGCCGCGCAGCCGCAGTTCCACGGGTTGCCCTCCGCCCTCAGGGCTTGCGGGGGAACGGACAGCGACGGCGGAAGGAACTGCAGGTGGTTCCCCCTAAGGTCCAGGTGTTTCAGCAGGGGCAGGTTGGAGAAACACTCGTCGGGGAGCTTGCACAGCGCGTTGTGGGACAGGTCCAGGTTCCTGAGCCGCGACAGCCCGGCGAGGGCCTTGGGCGCCAGGCGCCGTAGCCGGTGTCCTCCCGTCACGCTGAGGGACCTGAGCCGGTTGTGCGCCCCGTGGAAGGCGTCCGAGGCAATAGCGACGGCCCGGCTTCTGGTCAGGGTGAGCGATCTCAGAGTGGACAGCCCGGCGAACATGCCGCGCTCCAGCACTTCATTGTCGAGGCACGGCAGCGAGAGGTGTTTGAGGCGACCCAGGCCGGCGAAGGACAGCTTCATGACGTGGATGGGCGTTCGGCCGTCCCCCAGGGTCAGGGTCCTGGTGGCGTTCAAGGCGTGGAAGGCTTGCAGGAAGACGACCCGGATCGGGTTCCGGTCCAAGCGCAGCGACACGAGGCGGGACAGGGGCGGGAAAGTGAGGACGGAGACGTCGCTGAGGTTGTTGCCCGCGAGGTCCAGGGCGCGCAGTCCCCGTAGGTTGGCCAGGGCGGCGGCGTCCACGGCGTTCAGCTGGTTGTCGGGGAGTCTGAGCCTGCGTAGCGCGTGGAGCTCCGCGAACGCGAAGGAAGGCAGGAACCGGACGCTGTTCTCGGCGACAGCCAGCTCCTCGAGGGACGTGAGTCCGGCGAACAGGTCGTCGGGAAGGGAGTCCAGGTTGTTGCGCCGAAGGTGGAGGGAGCGGAGACGACGGAGCTTGGCGAAAGGGGCCCTGGCCAACGCGGTCATGTCCACGGTGGTGAGCGACAGGTAACGCAGCTCCGGGAAGGAACGGAGGGCGTCCGCTCCCAGCGCAAAGTCACGTGCCTGACCTCTCGAAGGTCTCTCGGAATCGTCGAGGTCACCGTCTTCCTGGGCTTCGTATGCGTCGCCGGTGTCCAGGCTGTCCGCGTCCACCGCGTCGTCCGGTTGCCTGCTGACTGCGCCTCCCGCTTCATCTTCGGGATCTTCGTTGTTGTTGTCGTCCACTTCGTCCCCTTCTTCGCCGTCTTGGTTAGGGTTGTATCCTCTCCCCCGGACTTCTAACCCCACCAAGTTGTGCAGGTGGTTGAGCTGATGCATCAGGACAACAGGTGGGGAGTCCTCGGCTTGCAGGAGAGTCAACACCTGGAATCGATTAAAAAGATCCATTTGTTACTAGGGTCATTTGGACTGGTTCCAAGGTTGGAACATCTGCATTTGATTGGAAGGGTCCATTGGGTTGGTGCGAAGAGGTAAGGCACCTGCGTGTCGGAAGGTATCTTGCGGAAGAACCTCTTGGTGTTGGTGTTGGAAGAGATGACGCAGACCGCTGCTTTCAGCACCGAGGGTTGGGCTATCGAGTGGTTCCTCATCCAAGGGGCCATCCTGGTGTGTTCCAGGCTGGTGCTGTGGCACTGGCACTCCTGCGGGCACTCGCCGCCCCAGCCTTCGCCGTACCCGTGACCCAGGTCCTGGCCCGACGACGCCGCGCAGGCGTTGAGCTGTTTTCAGGATATAAGGAAGGATTGGATGAACCGTTGAGGAAGGAGGGGGGTTAAGAAGACGGTTGTACTGACCGTTAGCAATGTCAGGACGAGGAGAGCGAGGGTCTGTCCGCAGCGCGCGGGACCATCGGTTGGCGACATTGCGCTGTTCGCGTGCCCCTGCAAAGGTAAAATTGGCCAGGCCTGTAAGGTTTATTTACACGTACTTATTTACCGAAGTGTATTTGATTACACGTGGCATGTTTTTTGCGGAGGCGTTTCCCATTATTTTTGGCTTTGGCCAACTGCGCGATCGCATGTTTACATTCGCGCATCGCATTCCTCCACGCATTTGTACTAGATTCTTACAAGTATGCCCTACATTCACGCCAGACAGTTGCCAGATCCGTTTGTTTGCGGATATTTCAGCTCCCAAATGCGATGAATTATATTTTCAGGCTAAGGTTGCCGCCAAGCCCAGCCCTCTTTCCCTCCCCCTGCCGCGCCCAACTTGCGTACCTTTGGCTGGTAACGCGCGAAGGCGGCGTTTGCATGATTAATTGTGTTGGGGGCGGATTTTACGAATGCAAATAGAAAAGTATTTTTATGTCAAAAACGAACTGAAGTCAAACTTTTCACTAATTTCCACTTTATTTGTGTGATATATTGCTTTTTGACCACTCGCCTGTGGGTTTGGGCGTGGTGGGGACCGGCTGGAGGTGTGTCTTAAATCCCTACTTACGTGAAAATTCTTGTATTTTTGTCACTTGATTCGATCCACATTTTCTTATCGCATTTCAAAGATTATTCTTAAGTGACGTCACTATTTCCGGTGGGGGGAGTTCAAAAACTACGTTAACAAAACAAAGTTAGGTTACTCTTTTGAACAGTCCTGGGGAGAATTAATAATCTTTGTCGATGTTTGAAAGAAAAACAATAGTGGTAATTATTTTATTAAAATGGGGTTTTATCAGCTGAATATTTAGTAACCTCAGTAACAAGTATAGGCATAATTTTTTCACTGATTTGTAGTTTGTAAAAAACATTTGTTTGTTAACCGTGCAGAATTCAATAAATTAACTTTTTTGTATTGACATTCCTTAAAAAGTCACAAAAGGCAACAATAATTGAATGAATGGCAAACACCGCCTTTTTCCGCAGGATATCCCATAACCTGGTCCCATTTTCACTTCAAATAGTGCAAAAACCTGTCAGAATCTGCACAAAAACCGCAAAGTAGTTGATGGTTTTGGCGCCAAGATGGCGGCCGGCTTTGTTCTTTTTTTTTTCCCCACACTTGGGGCCTCTTGTTTTCTTGTTTGCCTTGTTACACTGGCGTTGAAACAAGCCCGTAAATCAGCACCCAACCTTTTTTTTACTTTTCACGGACCTTGTGGTAGGTTAGCCACGCCCACTAGTTCGGTGTTATTTAGGGCTCGTTTCCTGCTGACCAGTGAAGATGGCGCTTTTTGCACGGCCATTCGTCAAATTTAAGTGCCCAGCTTAATTACACCCTTGTAATGGTACACTTGAAACCCGTTTTCAATATTTCAATGGTCCTCGTTCGTAAATTTCGTTACAGTCAACTTCCACTAATTACGTCAGTCTACAATTTTAATTGGTTCAATCGCTAAATTGCTTTGAATTTAAATTTCCACTATTTCAAGTGTTTTGCCACTCAATTTCATTACAGTCACCTACTTGAATAGCCCCAGTGAGTGCATTCCTTTACAGTCAACTCTCTTGACCTCGATATAATTAAATTTCCCTTATAGTCAATTTCATATTTCAAATTTCCCTTTAGGGTGAACTATTTAAATATTTTCCAGTCACTTTTCAATTGTACCTATATGCATAAACTCTAAATATCATTCAACCTCTTCACTTTTAACTTGTAAATAACCTTATAAACACTAAATTCTCTTTGTAATATTACTTTACGGCCAACTTTAAATAGGAACTTAATATTTTGCAAAACAAAAGTAACAAAAGTTGAAAGAAAAATGGTTAGTTGTAAAGAATGACTTACGGTGGCGCTAGTTGCCGTGCTGTGACGGACGGCGCACCATAACACCTAATAGTCCAGCTTAGTTTCACTTGAGTCGTGAATTTGTAAGAGTGGACTGTCCACGTCTGGTTGGTTGAGAAGACTGTGAGCTCACTTTGCGCCCTCTTCCACTTTTATACGAGGCGCCACCCTGCGGCGCGCATGCGCACTAACCCAACACCTCCCTAATACATGCTTAACTACGGAAACAGCTTCCGCTCTTCCTCCTCCTCCTCCAATAGATTCATCTTGCTATTTGCGCGATTCACTGGCGCCACCTGACGGTCGTTTTTGGAACTAAAACATATTTATGGATGGTTTTGCATGTACAAGAAAAGTTTAATTGAGGGCAAAAGCGGGAAAAGTGCCCTAGAAGTTTATGCAACCCTGTAATAATACTGTGCCGAATGTCCACCGGGTGACACTGTTATGGAAACATTTTGAAAGTTACTTTAAGCAGTGATTTTGGTCGCTAACATCTGTGTTTATTTCGGTTACTGGTCTGTTATTACGAATTCATTTCCGGTATAAACATGGTTTTCCTGTTTGAAACTTTTTCCTTATGAAATACCAAAAATTTAATCTATTACATAACTTAATTTGCATTTAATAAATTGAATTGTTTTTTTAGGTTTATCGTTGAGTTTGTAAAATGAATATGAAATTTACTGGGGAATTTGTGGGTAATGTGGCTTGAAGCGTAAACTATTACTTATGCAAATATTTGTTGTATTTATTTATTCAAATATTGTGATTCATGTTGCTTTGCATTCCAAAGCGGTTGCCATTGTGTGGTTTTCTCCTTTTTATTGGCCGTATTTCTTTTGTGGGCGTAACAAAAATTTGCATATATTGACTTACGCCCTTGCGGACGCCCACGCAGGCTACGGTGAACGCAGTATGCGGCCAAATGGGCGTAAGCGGTTACATATCGTCTTCAAACTGAATCATTCTTCCTTAAATTCTGAATTCAATATTACTAATGAGATATTTACAATGAAAGTAAGGAAATTGTACGAATACAATGGGATTAAATAAACATTAAATCATAAAGTGGAATTCAACTTTTCATTCCAAACAATATGAACTAGATTTAAATGTCATTATAAAGCGTAGTATTATTTTGTTAATTACGGTTAATAAGTGGAATCACAACTTGACTGGTTTTGTGGCGTTGCAAAAACTGATGATTAACTTTATTTACAAATTCCTAATTAAATAAGAATGAGGAACTGCAATTTTTCCCCTGAAAAATGTTTTCTAAATAGCAAAAAACAATTAAAAAAGTTGAAACAATTAAATTTTTTGTTGGTTTACGAAGTTTCTTGGGTAACTATTGTCCAGAATGTGGTAATAGTGTTTTTGGCCTCTGTAGTATGTCGTCTCCTTTCTTTTTGCTCAATGTTTGCGCAAAAGGTTGGAAAATCCAGGTTTTAACTTACGCCCCTGCACATTCTCGAGTTACGGCTTACGCGTACGGCAGTGACGACAACACGGGCGTAACTCTACAGTTAACATCTTTTCCGCCTTTTTTGTTTGCTTGCTCCGATTTTTACTCCCCGCTGTTTTTTTAAATAAGTTTGCACACACAAGTGCAGAACGTTGTCGTGTGTCATGTTTTCGGTTGCTTCCTTTTACGTGTTTTCCGATTTCTTGTGGGCGAACTACGCGGTTTTATTGTTAATACTTACTTGCGCCCTTGTAGTACGCGTGGTGTGGGTGATGTAAACGGAAGCCGCGCGCAAGAGGGGCGTAAGTTTGGGATTCCCCTAAGGCTATTATCGCCCACGGATTACACGTCAACCGGTGTTTAGTGTCAAAAAAGTGCGAGGAAATGCAACATCCCTTGTGTTACAAGACCTTAAAAAGAAGGAAGGATGATTTTGGGGCGGATAAGCCGATTTTGAAATTTTCATACAATGACAAATCGCCTCAAGGTGCTGTTGCCACATAAAAGTTTAATGCAATTCGTAAGGCAGTAGCATTTTTTAAGTAACTTTTTCCAAACATTTCATAACAATTTGCAAAGTTATGTATATAAAATAATAAATTTATTCGAACGTCCGCCAGGTGAAACTGCTTTTCACCTGCAGAGGGCGCAGCGGTGCGTTTTCGTTTCCAGACATTCTCATCAAGACGCCATTTTCGAACGGCGTTTTAAAATTCCTCGCATTTTCCACCCGCTTTCTGCGAAATGAACGGCGAAAGAACGGAAATACTAGCCCCATCTTGGCGCTATATAAGATCAGGAATGCGATTTTTCGCAGTAATTCTGTTAAAACGAAAGGGTTCCGTATTTTGGTCGATTTTTATAGCGAAGGTTTGTATTTTCCAAGATGGCGGCGTTCGAAATCGAACGTGGCCGCGCGCAGATCGATATGTTATAGTAAATGTACGGAACCAGTGATTTTGCAGAATCACTAGTAAATGTGCGGTAAGCCTATTTTACTTTG
>JAQFZQ010000773.1:0-26834 GCA_034696005.1 Glomeris marginata
AATTGCTGGCGTCACTGGCGCACGTTACAACGCGCGTCAGCACGCGCGTCCCCGACGCATGCATGGGCACTAGGCTTTACTGTTTTTTTTTCCCTGTCTATTACTTTATTTAGTTTTTATTTAGCATTTTGTTCATTAATTTCTAATCTGTCCGCATCTCTTAGAAATGCACCATTATGTTACATTAAAATCTCAAGGTCCAGTTTTAACAAGCTTCCAATAGATTTCACTGTAATCATTACTTAAATATGGTCCGAATTATTCCAACTTCAGCGAATCTCCACTGTTGATTACAGCTTCATCCCATGGTCCCGTTAACGTGCTGTATTTACAAAAATTGCCGTTAATAAATGAAATTGATGGGTTTATATGTGCATTCACTAATGTTCAACAGTACACTTACTTTTTAAGACCTTGCCATTGGACAAACCAGTACGGGCACACCACATTTACAAAAAACATTGTCATGACTAGAAAAATTGCGTATTCAGTAGACAGTGAAAACACCATGTACACAGCAACAGCGACTGTTGCCACTGCAAGGGGCATTTGAAGAAATGGTGAGTTCCTCTGAAAACAAAATTTAAAAAGTAAATTTAACTGTAAGTATGAAATTCTGTGTTGATTCTGAATGTTGTTGTACTGTATTATCTTGTTAAAACTGTCACATACACACCCTCACATATTTTCTGAAGAGTGGAAAAAGTGCAAATATCTCCACAGAGAACGTCATTAATGAAAAGGCATGCCAAATAGTTGGAAGTCTTGATGCAAGACAGACTGATGCAAAGATGGCCGCGTTGAGGGATAAAGAACTGGAAACGCTGCCAATTCAACATTTGTACAATTAATTATACCATAATAATATGCAACACACAAGAATAGAAATATTTACATGGCAGCATCAGGCCCATAGTCATGAAAAATGAGATGCGCCAGCAACATAACAGTTGCCATGCAATATATGGAATCGGTGCTAATGGTATTGGTCAGCGTTTTTAAAATGGGTGACAACCCGAATCCGAGCAGTGTAAATATAGCCACCAACCGTAAATCACACCCTGTAAATGAAACATTTACACAATAAGTATATTAAAGGACTACAATTTCTATATCGGTCATACTGCACATTCATCATTTTTATTACACTGCCATGGATGAGATCTTGTTTGGTCTGTCACACAGTAATAAACGTACACAATAAATGTGATAATGCTGCTTCCTATTAATAACGATATAGGTAACACTGTCTCCAAGACCATGTAGGCGAATGTTGAAGCAAAAATCGCCACACTGCAATACAAATTAATTTAATTGTTTATAAATTGTGTAAATTATGTATGTAATAACTTCTTTAATTGAAATTATACCTTCCAATTTGCTCAGAGACCACAGTAGAACCTCTCAACGCTTGTCGGAGTGAAAACGTCTTGTTGTTCACTGCAAATTTCAATGAATGCACCATGAGTTTGTAGCTATGGTAAGATATTATAAACATAAATGTCACGTGAGTTGTCATAACAGCTAGACGAGCAGCTAGAGATTCGAATTTTATAATACACGTATTTCTTACAATTCGTTTTCAATCCTTTCAGAAAAGTATTCTCATCTATGTAATTGTCCGGGAAGTCTTGCTTTTGGTACAAAACTTTCTTCCAGGCTTTTGGTTGCTTGATATACGGCGCCATCGTGATCGACCGATTCACAAAGTAGCTACTGCCATCTGGTGAGTGCAAAGGAAAACACGGCAGGAAACAACGGCGCATCAGCAAAAACCTAATAAACACCAACGCAAGTGCAGCGGAAAATATTCAATGACAAGAATACTTATCTAAATTGTAGCTCATTGCTTGTATAATTGTTTTCCAGGTGGAGCGAGCGATCCATCCCGCAACGCGCATGCGTGAGCAATGACCAATCGTATCGCTTCTTTGTTACATCATTTTTTTTGGAATGAAACGCGCGCGAATTTCGAAATTGCGCAGAAACTGAATACGTGAAAGTACCGGCCTCTTCAATATTTTTCATAGCTCTAAAATTGGCGTTTGATAAGCAACTATTTTCCTAAAAATAATCCCGTTACATATTGTCGAATATTTCGTACCACTCTTGGCATGACAATTATACACAATTAATTTTACCAAGAGTGGATGAAACGAAAAACAATGGATCTCTTTCAAGCGCAAGAAAATCGATTTAATACTGCAACATCAACACGATTTTTCTGAACATTCAAAATCTGGGATGTAGCCCTATAAACGCGGTATATATATAAATAATTCGAAATAAAATCACACAACGTACATTATTCGAGATCATTCTGCAGATCATTGTAAATTAAAACAAATTCACCAATTCATTGCTCCTAATCAGGCTGGGAAGACGTTTCGCGGCTTCATTTCAGCATTCCATGTTCATTTGCATAAATTCCAGCCTCGACTGAAAAACCCAAACACGGAAAATTATACCCAGCAACACCATTCTAATTAGAATGGTGGTACTTACATAATATTCTCCTGTATTATTTTAAGTACCCAAAAGTATACTGACCGAAGAAGGTTCCAGTAAAGCCACCGATTCTGCACTGTCTGCGACCAACGAATACTCAAATTCCTCTTCCTCACTCTGATTCCTTGAAATACTTCTGGTCGGTGTTATTTGTGAAATGTCAGCTTGCTGTTTTGCGAAGTTAATGAACACCTGTAATCATAAAAGCCGATGTCACTAGGGTCAAGAACTATATTGCAGAAACAGCAATGGCAACTGACATTGTCCAGAGTGTTTTGACAGACGGAGTAATCCGTGATCGGCAACTTCTCCCGAGCAGTTTCCATTTGCGCAAAAACATAAGAAAGGCACGTGTTTTGCGATTTCAACTCGTACTGCAACATATTCAGGTGCTTTTCTTTAAGGACAGCATCCGGAAAAGTCTTGCGGAAGAACCTCAACACCTGTTCCTGCTGGTGGTCCTCAGTACGCACTGTTATTGAATATCCCTCCCCGAAACGGTCCTTCAGATGTTGTATGCTTCCCAAGCATTTAAAATGTCCATTCACCATGATAGCCAGCCGTGTGCACAGCACTTCACATTCTTCCATGCTACAGTGTAAAATCGTATATGTTACAAACTGAATGAATGTACATTACCTTCTCATAATTATTTACCTGTGGGATATAAAAATAATGGATCTTCCTTCTTTGACTAGACTTATTATTAGATCCCACAGAAAGCGACGTGCACATGGATCCATCCCAGTTGTTGGCTCATCCTGTTCACCAAAAACTCAAGTAACCATTATGTGAAATGTTGTGAAACAATCCTGAATCCTAACCAAAAATATAATTGGAGGCCCGCCAAGTAAAGCAATAGCAGTGGACAGCTTTCTCTTGTTTCCTCCACTGAAAACTCCGGATGTCTTGTCTGCCAATGGCACAAGATCGAGCTTCCGCAAGGCCCAATCAACCACCTGAAACAATGAAAAGGCATTGTGACTTTGCAAAAATGCATCATATGGGTTCTAACTTGGTTCTAATAAAATTAACCTGCTTCTCTTCCTGATACGGGATTCCTCGGAACCTTGCGTACATTGTGAGATGTTCTCTAGCCGTAAGTTCATCATAAAGTGCGTCAAACTGCGGGCAATACCCGATGAACTGTTGCACTGACTCGAATTGGTGTTGGAGACTACAGAGTTCAACAATTTCATTTTTCAATATTTTTATACATATGTTAATCAACCTGCCTGAAGTTGTTAAGAAGTGCATCTCCAGAGGTAATTGATGTGTCACCAGTTAACATTTTTAACGTTGTCGACTTTCCAGCACCGTTCACTCCGAGAAGCCCAAAACACTTGTTAACATAGAGATGAACATATAATTAAACTGTTTCAATACTGTACACCATTTATTCACAATAGGAACATTTACCTCACCAGCTGGAACACCAAGACAAAGTCTGTCCACTGCAAGGTTCTTACCAAGTTTTGAAGTTTCATATACCTTACAAATGAACATTGTATATGTATTTTTGTTGTCTTTATGTTTACATTTCAATGGAATTATTGTAACTACCTTGGTGAGATTTTCCAACCTGAGTAAATCGCTTTGAGCCAATCCGCGAAGTACTCTTCGCCGCTCATTGGCAACATCTTCATCTTCCTCCTCAAGCTCAAAATGACATACTGGAGTTCTCCTAACAAAAGTAGATGTCAAAAGCGTTATTTTTAAATATGTACATATTATGAAGAAAAAAAAAACACATTCATATTACTTTGGTTTTCGAAAGAAATTGTATTCACACAGTAATGTTAGAATGAAGAAAGCAATTCCTGAGATGGCCATGGCAACGAGTTTTCTCGAAACCAAGTCCCACGCAAAAGGAGACTGCATTTTCTCATATTGTCCTAAAATATTACATACCACAAATTGTAAGTTTCTTCCATTTCAACTGAAATAATACAATAACATCTGTACCGGTTTTGAACAGAAAAGAATTATGGTACTCGTTGAACGCGATGTCCATCAAACCCCTTCCGAGACAGTAATTTGGAAACATGAGAAAGAAGCCTTTGAGCATTTGGTGAATTTGCCCTAGATACTGTATGTTAAACAATTAATATATACATACATCTGAGAATATACATATGTATAAAATCGATATGACAATATTACCTTGTCAGACGAAAATACTTCAAGGAGAAAGCTGGTGACAACACATGTGATGCCAACAAACAGATTTATGACGATTAGGAATATGTAAGCTGAACTAGGTTCCTTGAAGAGAAACGATGCTGGGTACATGACAGGAGTTATTGACCACCTATAAAGAGGAATATTTAATAACGCACCAAAAAATACTCAAAACCCAATATTAGAGTTAATTACCCGTAAAGTAGAAAGAGTGAGACGACAGCTGGGAAATTTTTGTGAGACACATAAGCTGGGATATCAAAAATGAGCAATATGAAGACGCAGCAAATGGCAGGAACAACATAGTTGCACTGAAATAAAATGGAAGCATTTAAACAAGGACACAATATACACAATATATATTGTGTCCTTGATTTAAAATAAAGAGCACAAAATTGATGTTATGTCAATGTAAGTTGACAAAAATAATGCAATACTGTATTATACAGTAAGTCAATTAAGTACTTACCATGTCCCAAAAATAATTTGCAACCCAATACACAATAGGATTGACACCGCTAACCATCTGCAAGTGTTTGGCTTTTGTGAATCGCTCGTAGACTAGGAATAGCACAAAACTTGCAGGCACGAAGGACATTGCCGCAATGATGAATATTGCAATGAGGACATCAGTTCCTTGAAGACTGAAATTATGTTATATTACAAACAATGGCTTTTCCAATATCTGATTACTTGCACATCAATATGAATACAACTCACATGCGATCCTTTGACAGCAAATAATTGGTGTCGGTCATCGGGTGGTTGATGACAGTGATTCCTGTTAAACATAAGAACAGCAGGTTTAATTGAAAACTTGCGAAGGAAATCCGTATGTAACGTTATGCCACATTATATAGTACTTACCATAAGCTGATGGTCCTTTTTCCGATGGCAGATTCGCCCTCAAAATGGCATTATTGAGTGTATTCACATATGTTGGCATGCTGTGGTAACCTTTGTGGTTATACCAAATCTATATGGATATAATAACCATATCATCACAAATAAAAATGGGATTAAATTCTCAATTAAGTACCTTGGCTGCTGCACGCACTGCTATTTTACGAAACAGCGGAGGCGCTTTGTGACCAAAATTTTCTGGGACAAATTTTCTAATGATACCGAATGTCAATGCACCATATCTGTCCAATAGAACGATGTTAGTGTTGTATTGCATATAGGACATTAAATTAAATAGCTACTATGTACTGACCTTCTCAATCGAAACATGTCTGTGGTGTACAGATAATATTCATGTTCGTTCTGGCCAGTGATGTTCATTAAAATATCACCAGTGACTACTTTGAAAGACGGTGGCATCTCGTAACCAGAATTGGAACACACAAATCCGGTACTGTCCTTGGAGCAGTGGCAAGTTGGATAGTAAATGGGAGATGTGGCCACCGATGGATTGGCTAAAAAGACACGTGGAAATACTGAAGTGCAAACCTGTGATGTTTCCTTGGAAGATGAACTCTAATGTATGATTACTTACCCGTGGTGACCACTGGTAACGAGGAAGAATTTGCACCTAGCGAATCGGATCCTTCTGCCTGAGCTGGTCTAGATGTCGGCAGTGGAGGTACAAAGTTCTCTAAAGGCAACCCAGGTACAAAGACGTCTTGACACGAGGATTCAAAGTAATCGGAGAGAAGCTGGAAGTTTCGCACGCTCAGGTTGATCTGGTCCAGGTGAAAATTACTCAACGGACTTTCAAGTACGCATGTTGCTCCAACCCCAGAAGGCAGATGGAAAGTTGACTCAAGGCTCGAGGATACGGCATCATTTGTCCAGCTGTAGATCAACATTCAACATAATTAAAGATGAAAGACAATATACGAATAGAGTGAATGGGGTAAAGATTAAGCATGCCTTGGATCATACAAGTCTTGCATTTGGTTGCTGAACGGGATCACATTGCCATTAGGTTGCGTGAAATTGTAGTACTGCGAAGGGCTTAGTACGAGAGGTGGAAGATCCTCAACTTGTGGAGCCGTCAGGGCCACAGACATGGCGATACACACGAAAAAAGCAGGCAAAAGGATCTGCGCAAACAGTCCTTTCCAGTTCCGTTTGGTGCAGAGATACCGTTTGTGTAAGATTGCAAAGAATTGCTGCAGGAGTCGCAGTTTGCCATCTACTCGGTAGGTGCCGCAGCCCTCCTTGAAACAAGGTGGTGGTTTCGTCATAAGGCCTTCAGAGATCAGGGTCTCAGTGTCGTCCAAAGGCACTTGCTCATAATTGTGGGACTTGCTTGGACGTGGTCTGAATTTCGGTCTTGTTTTCTTCCTTGATGTCGTTTTCAAATCACAATCCATATCTCGCAACTCGAAAGTGCCGATGCCACTACTGGAACTGTCACATGTAGTCAGTAATTCATCATCTTGTGCAACACCGCTGTCGATGACCAAATCGCATTCTATAACAGGAGAATATGCAAGCTCTATGTTTATACCAAACACTATACAAAGCAACATAATACCAAGACTTACCATTATCTTCTTTCTGATCGGCAACTTTCAAAAATACTTCTTCCAGAGTTGTGTTTTTGGTACCATAGCTAGTAATATGAAGATTGTGCACATGCTCTTCAAGTGCTGCAAACAATTTCTGGAAATTTCCAAGCCGCAGCTCATGCGTGGGCAACAAGTAATGCAGCTCGTGGTTAGTCTCCGTAGCCAGCGAAGCCGTGGGTACGTACTTGCGGATGAACTCCGTTACTTCTGCTTCAGAACAGCTCGATAACGGGAAGCTCTTCGTAACCCCCATGTCCATCCCAGAATCTACCACACAATTTTCATCAAAACATTGGCAACACAGTTTACTTTTTTACAGTATCTGTTTGATGTATCAACCTGTGCTCGTTGTATCCTCAGCATCAACAACTGCTGTCGGTTTCTTGACCATGCAAAGATGATACCCATTGCCCAGTTGGTTCTTAAGGTACAGTGAACTACCGCAGCATCTCAGCTGACCATTGGCTAGAATGGCTACTCGGTCACTGAGGATGTCTGCTTCATCCATATGATGACTTGAAAGAAGGATTGTTCTATCTATTGACAAATATCCGTAATTAATATGTACGACAAAAAGCATCATCGTGTCCTGTAACACGCAAATGACCTTGTTTGTACTTGACTATCAAGTCCCAGATGGCTCTCCGAGAGTAAGGATCAACTCCCGCAGTGGGCTCATCAAGGATGACCAGTCGTGATCCACCAACAAAAGCAATGGCCACCGACAGTTTCCTCTTCATACCTCCTGAAAGGCAATCTGCTTTGTTGTTGCGCTTCAATGGCAATCCAACATCTTCGATCAACCTGGAACGTTTAATTTATATACACGTTTCAATATGTAACACGCCAATTCACTATTAATTGTATAACCGGATCAAATAATAGTATTACTTTTCCATCTCTACACGGATATCCGAAGAGGACATCCCTTTCAGTCTTGCATAAAACCAGAGATGCTCCTCGACAGTCAACCTGATCAAAATATAATGGTTATCCGCATGGCACAATTCATAATAAAATACAGAAGAACATCTGCAAATTAATACCAAACGGCCATAATAATGGAAATGCTGCTGTTATTAATTTGCAGAGTGTTTAATTGGGAAATTGGGCTTTTACTCATCAAACAGGACATTGTGTTGAGGACAGAGGCCAAGACTCTTGCGGATGTGGTCCATTTCAGTACGGATGTCTTGGCCATATATCATAGCATGCCCAGATGTTGGCGGGAAGAGTCCAGTCAAGATTGACATGGTGGTAGTCTTACCTGCTCCTAATTTAAACAAGCAATAATACATTCATTATAGCGAGTTTTAATGTACAACTTATAAAATAACTATATTAAGTACCATTGTGTCCAAGAATGCAGGTGATTTGACTTTCATACAGTTTCAACGACAGTCTGTTTACCGCAACCTTTCCTCCATTTTTGTACACCTGTAAAAATTATTACAATTTTCCTATATACTTAACCAAATTCAGGAACGTACATCACCCTATAAAAAACATACTTTGGTCAATTTGTCAATGCAAACACCCAAAGGCAAGTTTGTCGGTTCTGTTTCGAACAAATTCCCTAAAGTGGAACATTGCATATATCTGTTACCCATAAATACATAGAAAACAATTTGAAAAGATATGCTCAGCAGGCCAAACAAAAAACAGAAACCTGGTCTATTTTCCATGATGTTGGCCTGATCTTCTTCCATGAGAGATAATGATTTCCTTGACCACAAATTTAACCACCAAGTGCAGTCAGCATCAGATTTTGTTGTGCCGTACCAGTAAGACCTCGTAAATGGAAAGTACCAGGCTTTTGGTAGCCCGTAAGCACCTATAAAAGTACAAAGTTTGTAGGTACCAAAAACAGAATGCCATCACTTCAAACAACAGTACCTGGGTGGACGTTTTCAATGTACCACATGAGGATCGTATAAACAAATATGTCGACAATCATCATGATGACAACTGATTTCAGGTTGTACCTGTCATCTTCAACAGGAGAAATGGCCATGTTACTCCACTGGACACCGACACCAATTTCCTCGTAGAAAGCAAAGTATTTTGCACCCAGACCAAAAGCTGTGGTCGACAACAGAGACTGAAACAAGAGGCAAAACCATTTTGAATCTGTGCTAAAATATTAAACATAACATGCAATAACACTCTTAGTAATAATGTACTTTAAATTTAGGAAAACTTACAGCTACGAATTTAATAGCAACTGGGAGTTGAGTTCTGGACGCTTCCTCTCTCACTGCGATGTACATGTAAGGAACATACGACAGGAAGTAGATGATCCCCGCACATGCGGCTGCCAATTTTGCCTTCGAATACAGTACACTCACCAAGAACCTATATCAGGAATAAGAAACCTAAATTCAGCCACTGAATAACAACAACACTAAGTGCGCCATCAGGTTCGGTACTCACGAGAACATTATGTTCGCGATGGCAAATATCTCGAGCACAAAGAATATGATGAATGGGTCACTGTAAGTCAAGATATGCCCATACTTCAAGATAACCGTCAAAGCCAATACTGGGATGGTCATCTGAACCCAGTTCGTTATGAACCATGCCACCCAATGTACACCATTAGTCAGGCCCATCATTTTCATAACCTGTAAATTGAAATTGCCACAACATGTTTATTTATTTTTTCTTCATTAGTTCAAGCATTGAGATAAATACTTCTTTTAGCCTCTGTTCCTTCTCGTAAACGATGTACTGGACTAACATGGACACCGAATACACCCAAGAGATGGTCAAGCACAATGGCATCACGTGCTCAATCATGAACAGAAATCTGAAAAGCAAATGTGGTGCATTGTGTTATTTATGCTATCAATAAAACTATTAGTTAGAGTGCAAAATATTTCGTTATTAACTGGTCTTCCATGTAACATGGGTATGGAAATTGGTGAACGTAACTTCCTGGTTCAGTCACATCACGTCCGACATGAATGTTAATCATTGCTCGCTCCAGGATGTCCTACAAAATAAAATAAAAAATAAAATAAAATCCCAAATGAATATTGCAAAATTAAGCCACATCTAGTGAACTACCTGTATCCAAACAAATCCAAACTGATAATAATTATAACCCCAGTTTCTAGGCCCAGGAAACCAAAAACGGTTCCGCACCAAGCTCGTGGTGATTGTGAATGAAGCGTTCTGTCGTATGGTATAAGTCATGTGGCGAGGCATTGACCCATCATTGTTCATCTGGAAAATCACACCTGAAAGTAGTTGGCCGGGCAAGGTTGGGCTATATAAGATATCACCAAACGAATTGCATCGCCATCCGAAGTGATCTTACTTGCCAAGACGGTGACATTATCAGAGTAAGCATCATGTTGGAAGTACTCGATCAACGACTCTTCATCTTTGAATCCCTGGAAAACATTAAGGCTTATTCCAGACATCAAGGCGATCCAACTGCAAGCTGCATTGTCTATGACATCTAATTGTTGCAGGAAGATGGTTTTATTGGGTATGACAGCTTCGTTAACGAATTCCCCTATCACTGGGTCATTCAACATCTTCAGAAGCAAGGGCAGCCTTCGCAGCTGCTTCTGCATCTGAAATTCAAATTCCTTTATGTAAAACCCATTCTATTGTTAACAATTTAAGAAACATCAGACTGAAATAATGATATAGTACTTCTTGTATGAAAGCGAGATCTTCATCAGCCTTCTTGTGAGACAGAAACTCTCGTATGGCTGCAGAGACATTCAAAAGGTTACTTGCAAATTGAGTGACGGTGTCCAACATGACGAAGGTTTGATTTGCCTGGAATTACAAATATACATTGGTTTGAAAGGCATAGTTGAATCACAACTGCCAGACAAGAGCTTTAACCTTTTGTATTATTTTATCAGCATCAGTATCATTCGGTGCATAAAGGACTTTCGGATTGCAATACAAGACGTGAACCAAGATGCCAATTTGGTTCTTCTGCGATTCGGATATTCCGAGATTGTCTGTTTCCAGAAAACACATTGCCAAATTAGTTGTTCATTCCTATTACTATTAACTTGAAAGCAATGTACTTATCTTGGATATACCCACCTAAACTAAGAGGATCCAAGTTTGCATTTGATGCTGGAACATGAGTCGGCATGGTTTCTTTACCGCAGACAGTTTTCTGCATCGCAAGCCATATTCTTAAAAGCCCATACTGCTGTTGAGATTTCTGCGGATTAAAACTTGTTATATATGCAGTACTGATTAAATTCCATTATACATTTAATCATGATTGAATTTGCTGCTCAAACACTCACGTTATCATCACCCGGGGAACTTCTCTTATCTCCTTGTTTCTTATCTTTGCTAGAAGTAGTTATTTCATCTTCAACTGAATCTGTAGAATTGAGAGCCAAGCAAGCATCTTGAGGCAACGCTGCTGCCAATGCACTCATTTCTTCCAAGAGATGTTTAAAAATGTGAAAGTTATGAATCTAAAGTTGTTGACAATACACAATTTAAGAAACAATCAAATTAAACACGCTGCAATGTGATGACAGAAATTACATGTATCACATCACATTACATATACTCACATCACGCTCGAGTTTATTGCATTTTTCTTTAATCAATGACACGTTCCATTCACGTAGCCTCATCTGTAACAAATGTGAAACTTGAATGGAGACAGTAAATTAACTGGAAATCTACACATTATATATGCAATTGCACCTAACCAAAGTTATGATCTTTTCATCATCGATATCCTTTATCAGTTCTTTGGACATGGCGACTGAATCATCATTATTTAAAGAGCAATATCGCTCTTGAAACATATCCTGTTTTGCAGTAAATATTCTTAAGTGAATAAATATTAAAAGACTATGCTAAACATGTTATGTACCACATATTGCACAGAGGAGTTATCTGTCGGTTGAACGACATTCGAGATCTTCCTGTTGTTACACGCTGCAGATTTCAATACTTGCGGAGAAAATAATACCATCTAAACAAAATAAAATGGAAAACTGTTACGTGATCGCAGTGTCAACTACTTTATGTACTTAGGTATTACTTTAAGGACTTTGACGGCAGCCTCTGGTTGAATATGGGGATTAACCGCATCCCCTATCACAATGCTGTACACCCACGCAATGAGATCAGGGGTTTCCAGCCACTTCCAAGTAAATGCATCAGTAAATATAATTCCGGTATCGGTGGATTCTACCCAAGAAGGGTCCTCTGACAATTTTTTTCCATCATGCAACATGTCGTTCGGGTCATCCGCATAAAAAATCATGTTATAAACCTGTGACAGAAACAGTATTTTTAAAATTCACACAGTAACAATTATGATTTAAATACAGGCAATACAAACCTTCTCTGTGTCGACAGAGGAATTAAATAACGCTGCCGCTCCTTCATATGGGAATGACAGATTCTTGACCAGGTACTTTTCAAGGTGGACAGGATCGAGGAACAGGTCCATGAATTTGACACCTATTTCAAAAATAATATTGTATTAAAAATAGCATAAACTGCATTTAATGTGGATTTGCCACATCACACACTTCATTGAACTTGAATACAGTAGCATAGTATGGACAATTTACAGATACATACAGTTTATATTGTATTTTCCCTTCTTCGCAAACTCCGTACGAAGGGCAAAATAAAAATAAAATATATTTGTAAAGCCATTGAATTTAATCCTGAAAAAATAAAGAAAATACAGTAGATAAATATGAGGCCTTGGAACTACATATTATTGCAATTAATGGTTTGCTGAAATATAATTGCAAATTGTCTGGGAGTTGTCACGTTCAATTGAATAATGTGTCTTTAATTGGTTAACATTTATAAAGATGATGGAACAACCTCCAACGTTTCGGAAATGGTCTCTGATTGCAACAGGGTCTTCGATGATACTTTGGTAAATGCGAGGGATGTCGTTCAGCTCATCCAGGGAAATGGTTGGCTCGAAGAAATTATGGTGCAAGGCGACGTTATTCAGCTGTTTCAAGAACTGACTCACCCTGCCAATTCAATATACATATTTCAATGTCATTAACAAGCAAATTGCAATGGCTTCGATCAAATGAGTAAAATATGATTCATATTCATACGTTGAATTTGGAAACTCGTTGAATCCATCCTCGTCTCGCTGTCCATTGTCGCAAAACGACTGCATAATAGAAATGACTCCAGCCGAAGGAAGTGGAAATGCAGAAAACCTAACTGCAATATTGATGGCAAAAATAACTGGCGCTTGTCAATAAAATGAACATAATTATAACTTTGGCAATGTACATACGAGATTTTACTGGCATTGCAGGTTGCTTTTTACGGATTCCTATCACGATGAAAAAGAGCACCAAAGGGATGAAGATTTCGAAAAGCAGAACAAACTGTTAAAGAGAAAAATTAAAAAATATATAAACAAAAAAATTAATTCATTAAATATGCCATGCAATTTATTTATGCTTTTAGTATTATTATTACAGTTTGTTTCAAATAAACTTATTTTATTAATATTAATGTGCCTGCAAAGCATTTAATTTTGTTTCTCACATATAGCTTAGATTAAATATTTATTTTTCGAGTGCATGTCAGCAAACATTTTATGAAGAGGCTTTCATTTTCCCCTTGTCGTTTCAAGGCTCCGGGAAATAGATTTGGTTGTCTGGGATACATAATATATATGCAAGCAAAATGAATAAATATTTTAATCTGATCGATAAATCCGAGTACCTATAATTAAATATGCTGTCAACAACATTTTCAAATATCGATTATAATGAGATCATAGATTAATAAATTATATAGTAATCTAAAATAATACACAATTAACAATGAATCCTCCTGCAGGATTTTACTCCCTGGAATATATCAAAGCAACTCCTGGAAAATAATTGTAGTGCAAACATTGCTCGCGCAACATCTGATGCGCAATATTTTATTGCAAGGCTCGCATCAGAATCACAGCACAGGTGATCAAATATTGCACAGAGATTGGACCTTCGCAATTTTTGAAACTTTTACATACAAGATTTAAAATCTATTTTCCCGTGAGATACAACACCGAAGTTACTTACAGGCCTACGTTTCTTGAGCGTGTAATTTTTCCATAGCAATAGACGCAGTTGCAGACAAAAACCCATTTTGTCTATATGAATAGAATTAATAATGCAGATCAATTATCGAATTGCATCTGACACCGATTTGATGAAACGGCAAACTTTCTCCGTTTATACGAAGTCTGATTGGAATCGAAATGCCGCTAGTCTGCATCAATGATGCGAAGTCAAAAGCAGCTGTTACAATAATTTTGACAGCAAAAAAGTGGTAGGCATAAACATCCACTGCGGATGTCGCAAATCTTGCACAACAGTCGCATTCTCCGCGCTTCACGGCTCGGAGGCGGAGTCACGCCGACCACGCCTTCAACAGAAAACGAGCCGATTGGCTGCGGAAGAATGCGGATCAAAGCGGCTCAAAACACAATATAGCAAAATCTGCTTTTATTTTTAACCAATTCATATTTAATCTGATCACAATAAAAAAAAAAAAACAGCAAATACACACACTAGGTCACACCCATATTATTATATAATTCAAGGTTTTGGGAATCATTTGGTCTCCTAGCTCCCATAACAATTTAATTTCCCTGGTAACATGCATATATACCTAGTTATGTATATCATAGACATATATATTTGCACTAGATTGCAAACTGATAAATGAAGTTTTGTATTGGCAACAAAATTACTATGCTCACATATCTGTCAATTTTTGCAGCTGCTCTCGAATTCTTCCCAAACGGTGAAGTTCAGTATTGAGTCCCGTGATCTTGTATAAATGAGAAAATATTTAATTAAAAATTGCAACTGATATATGACAGCAGTAATAAAAATAAAAAAAATAAAACTTACTTTAGCGTTTCTCTGCTTTTTAGCATCAGCACTGGCATCTTTTAAATCACTTTCTTCTACCCGTTGCAATTTCAATTCTGCTTTAGAAATATTCTCAGAAACGTCTTTAAGTAAAACATCTTTTTCCACAAAGCCCTGTTGTATACAAGAGATATATCATTAATCAGCGATACATATATAATATACTTTATATGATTTGTGGCATATAGTGCATAGATTCCAACCTGCAGTTTAACATGCAGGACAACATTATCATGTCCTCTTTGTGCGAGATAACCATTCAGATCATCATCCACTCTCCTCAAGCTGAAATTGCATCTGCCAAGGTTCTGGATACCTTCCGCTACATCTCTGCATCTCTCTTCACTCAAATTGTTCACTTCTCCAATGACTGAAACAGTTCGATCAGTATTTAAATTTATTCAACTTCATCCTGTTTACTTGAGCACTATTGCTATACCTTCAGGTTTTGCCTTTATTTTATATTCTAGCTTAACTGTCCGTATAGCACGGACAGCATCCATCACGATTACTGCTGTATTTTCCACTTCACGATTCCTCCACTTCGCCCACTTTTAAACAAAAACCGATAGAAACATTGATTATTAATGTCTTCCATCATTTGAATCTGATAATTGAGAATACCTGTGCTGATGCAGGGTATTCTTCCAATGCAATGCTCAATATCTCTTCCTTTTTAAAAAGCCTTTGGTAAAGTTCTTCTGTAAGGAAAGGCATGAAAGGACTTAAAGTCAACGTTGCCGTATTGATCACTTGGAAAAGTACGGTGCACGTGGATTCAAGCGCATGGTTTCCCCACACGGATGGTTTAATGGCTTCCTATATGCAGAAAACAGTTAATTGTAAATATATTACAACATAATCAATGTTACAAAATTACCAAGTAGATGTCGCACAGTTCCTTGTGCCAGAAGTTCTGGATGCTGTTGGTCACATAATGCAATTGGTAATTTTGGAAATTAGCCTCGCATGTGCTGACCATGTGCGATACTCTGCTTAGGATCCACTTGTCCCAAAATGTCAACTCAATGTTCTCCAACTTGAAATGGTACAACATTTAAAATCAGCATTAATAAAACAATGTATTTCCCAGATGATGTTCAAGCAAAAATTCAAAATTTTCAATTTGAACACAATTAATTGGTACCTCATGCAAGTGTCTCATCTTGGGTGATGATGGGATCCTTTCAAGAGCTTGCAAGTAAAATCTACAAGCTTGCCAGATTTTATTTTCAAAGTGTCGGATGGTTGTGATATGGTCCATGTCCACTTCAACAGTATGAACTATTATTACAATAAAATACGTAATTAGATATATAACTTCAGCAAGGACAACAGGTCCTTATGTAAGGCAGGATGAGGTAAAGAAAGAAAACAAAATAACCTTGAATATCTCGAGTGCATAAGGAGAAGCGCAGGGCATCTGCCCCACATTCAGGGATACCATTCGGAAACTGTTTCTTTTGGACCATCAGCGACACATTTCGTTCTTCCTCAGATAAGTAACCCATCTTATGTGCCGTATCAATCCTATCAACAAGAGCCTAATCATTTGTCAGTTGAGTGAAGTTTAAACCAAAATTGAACCATGTCAGTTGTCAAGGCACCATAAAAATATTGAATTTTACAAATAATTAATCGAACTGGTGATCGATATTGCATTAAATAGACAGGCAATCAAAACAGTAATTGTATTGAAATCCTGTAAATTAAGTGACTATAAACCAGTGATATCAGTTTCCTTGCATAACATGGTCCAATTTGTCTAGTTCACAGTTGGACATTAACTTTTGATGTTGCTCCATTTACAACATCCATTGGATCGATTACATTTCCAAGAGACTTGCTCATCTTTCGCCCTTTGGAATCGCAAAGAAGTCCATGGACTAGTACCTAACAAACAAACATAAATCTTAGAGGGCATTTAATATTTGTCGTATTCATCGCTCAACATTAAAACCGACCTTTTTGAAAGGAAGTTGACCAGATAAATACTGACACAGCATTACCATTCGTGCAACCCAGAAAAACAATATATCATGTCCAGTTTCCAACAAATCTAATGGATAGTTCATCTTTATCACTTCATTCTAAGAAAAAATTAATATATTTAATAAAATAAAATCATTTTTAATATAAGTAAGCAACAGTTTATTAATCCTGGAATAAATTTACTTACTTGTTTTGGCCAATTGAACGCAGCTAAAGGAAATATTGCAGAGGAAAACCAAGTGTCCAAAACATCTTCATCTGCAATTAAAAAAACTTTTTCATTAGAATATTTATACATACAGCGCAAATATATTATTATACCTTGTGTGAGTTTTAATTGTTCTTTAGGGATGTTCAAACTAACACTGGCTTTTGCTAAAGCTTCATTTTCTGTGCGACCACTGAACCATATGTCTTCCTTTGAAAGTATAAAATGAATAAATACAGGTTAAAAGTTCTTAAAAATGCATTAAAATAAGAATATTTACTTGTTTGATAGGACTGCCATTTTTATGGGTGACTCGATAAGCTGGGATGCGATGTCCCCACCACAGCTGTCGCGAAATACACCACTTTCTATTAGAAACAAGTCATTATCATTAAAGTACTTTGAATTCTGTCTTATACAGTTCCTTTGGGTGAATGGCAACCAACCTTATATTTTTCAGCCAATCAAACCAGTTCTTTTCAAACCTTTGCGGCATAATCTGAAGTTCTCCGCTCTCTACAACCTGCAGCGTAACAAATTCTAGGTCTCATCTCATTGGTCTCATCATGCACAACACAGCAAATAATGCAATTCGGACCTTTACAGCCAACCGAGCCATTTCATCACAGTCCAAATACCATTGAGGTTTCAATAATGGTTCAATCACATCTCCGCTGCGGCTGCAAACCGGAATCGTCGTGCTAAAATCTTTGTAATCTTTTAATAGCCCCATCTCTTGCAATTGCTGCACAACAGCTTTCCTCGCATCAAAGCGTGGAAGCCCCTGAAAAGATAAGCAATCGGAAAGTTCAATCCAATCCAAATTTTATTATATTAGTATGCAATTTTTACCGCAAACTCGCCACAGATGGGTAACATTCTTCCACGATCATCGATCACACTCAAAGACGGTAGATTATGTCTGGATGCAACATCATAATCTTGGTGATCATGCGCAGGAGTTATTTTGACACAACCTATTTGAACATTAAAGCCATTTGCAATGTCACACTTTTTGGTAATGCATTTAAAATTGAACATGTTAAAAGTAATCACCAGTTGCGAAATCTGGATCAATTGATTCGTCAGCTACGATGGGAATCTGTCTATTGTGAAGTGGTAAACTGGCAAATTTTCCAACTAGGTTGTTATACCGAGTATCTGCCGGATGCACGGCTATAGCCGTGTTCCCAAACAGAGTCTCTGGCCGAGTTGTTGCAACTGTCACTTCACTACCACAGTTTTCCAATTTATATGTTACAAATGCCAACTTTCCAACATCGACTGGAGAAGTGTAACCAGGCACGGTTATTTTGGTACCACCTTCAACAGCAATGTTGTTCACCTGTTTGAAATGCATTATACTACTATTAGCAAGGTTGCACATCGTTTTCAGCCAATTATATCTAGCACAATATGTTACCTCGATATCTGAAATAGCAGACTGCAATTCACAACACCAATTCACTAATCCTAACTGGCGCTGGATTAACCCAGCATTATGCAATCGGACAAAAGCCTCGACAACTGCTTCAGAAAATTCCTAATAAAACCAACCAGGGTTTTATTTCAAAACAAGTCTTTCTGTATAGTTTATGTGAACATTAGTTTTGCAATCGTCAGTCACCTTACTCATAGTAAAGGTTTCTTGATTCCAATCCAGTGAGGAGCCAAGCCGTTGAAGTTGTTTGCGAATTTGTTCCTGCTTTCTAAAAATAAACAAACTCTACGTAAAAATTCAGGTTTATTTCAAATAAAAAAACAAAGATGATTCAAGTAAAAACCTACTCTTTATTCCAATCTAAAATCTGAGAAACAAATTTTTCTCTTCCCAAATCATGTCTGGTTTTCCTTTCCTGTGCCCAAATTTTCTTTTCGAGCACAACTTGTGTTGCAATACCAGCGTGATCATAACCAGGAACCCAAAGAACCCGTTTTCCAACCATTCTATTCCTAAATAAATAAATGCATAAATGAATAAATGGAAGGATTTATAACAAAGAGTCGATCGAGAATTAATATATGGATGGATGGTTAAATTTTTGCCTAATTACCATCTTACTATTGTGTCTTCAATAGCTACAGTAAAAGCGTGACCAAGATGTAAAGATCCTGTCACGTTTGGTGGAGGAAGTATCATTGAAAACTTTTCCCCAGATTTGTCCTTTGAATTCTGCAAAAAATAATTTCTGTGAAATGCGCCTGCTGATGAGCTAGTACGTGGAATCTTGTTTTCCTTACATTAGAGTTGAACACGCCATGCTTTTCCCACCAGGAAATTCTGTTTGATTCAAACTCGTCTACCGAATAAACTTTAGGAAACATCTGCGAAGTATCTGCAAAACATTGCATTGATTAATAAATATTTTGCAGAGCAACACAAACTTTGGACGAGACGAAACCAACCTCGTACAAACGAATAATTCCTAAAGAAAAGTTTCAATTGACACGATTTACAAACACTTGATGACCATGCCCCTGAAGCCGTTGCGATCGATATCATTTCCGAACTTTTTCTGTTTCACTGCCAAAAATATAAAGAATGCGACCGCATGGCCGACTTTTGGTAAAGTTCAAAGTTCTTCAAGCATCCGCTAGGGGGCATTGCGATCCTGTTGCCAAAGTGAAGGAACTTTCTCTGGATTGGACTAGATTGGACTGCTAATCAGCAGCTGATGAGCGATATGTCGACAATTACGATAAGCCGTTGCATACTAAGGAGGGGTAAACATTGGCCCGAATTTGGAAAAAGAAAAGCTTTGATTTCATGTTGCGCAGTTTCGCAATTCAAGCACAATTTTCCAAGTTTTTCACTAATCAGACGAATGTATTCGCAGGAGAAATACAAATATGCGGTAAAATATAGTATTAACATCGTTTTGAATATATTTGTTTATAGCAAAGTTATGTAGTGAACTTTATATGACGTAATATTGCATGTGTGGTTTATTGCAAGGAAGTAATAAGGCGCGCAATAATTTAGTCACGTGATTGTCATAACCGTACGAACTACGTCATCGGCGTGTTGCGCGCAATCTGTTCCATGGGGACGACGATCTGTGATGCACTTGTAAAAAACATTTTCCTACAAAATTGGTTTAATTAATTATAACCGCGAAAAAGGCTTAATTAGTGTTAGTATTTAATCCAAGATTTAATCTAGCGTTTGTGACTACAACATCAAGTTGAAAATATAAATAATGTACATGCGTAAACAAAAGCTACTATTTTATATCACCAAACATAGCATCCTCGATAGTATAGTGGTTAGTATCCCCGCCTGTCACGCGGGAGACCGGGGTTCGATTCCCCGTCGGGGAGATGCCGTTTTTTTTTATTCTTATTTAATATTTGTGTTTATTATTTCAGCAATTATTATTTCATAATAATTTTTATATTTTATTTTCTAGCAAGCGATTCAAAAGTTAAACGAGCTTCAATCAAATGCAGCAGTAGTACACCAATCCATTCAGGATTCTAATCAGCACCGTAAAGTTATACCATTAACAATAGGTTTCCTGGAAACTATTGGAATAAAGGTTGGAAAATACAATTCCGCACTATTGTCACTTAAAAATATTATCATAAATCGTTTCAATATATGTATATAATATTTATTACAATGTTAAATTTATATTTATAAAACTAATTTACCTGCAAATTAGATGAAATACTAATTGCTTATCAATGCAAAGTATGTACAGCATGTCGGAAAAAGCTCCTACCGGTCCCTTGACCGGCTGATGATAATCTACACATCATGCCCCTGTTGGTAGGCTACCTAGGGTATTGCTGGGCAGCCTACAAACAGGGTCACAAATGTGTAGTATCATCACATTACACCCCGACTTGCAAGAGCTGCAGAAATCTGCATAACTTTTTCTTCTAATATAATAGTATTGTTATTTGAAATATCATTTTCATTGATTTGGGAATGCTAATGTGAAATATTATATTTGGAAAGGTGGAAGCACTTGACAAGCTCAATATAATCCACCTGGCAGGGACTAAAGGAAAAGGTTCCACGGGAGCCTTCTGCGAGAGCATCTTACGGCACCATGGAATCCGTACTGGATTCTACAGGCACGATCTAAATATATTTGCATGCAATAACTCACCAAACTTGTAAATCCATTATCCCGCATCTTCATGGTACTGTAATCACTTTTTATCAGCTCCCCTCACATGGTTGCTGTCCGAGAACGGATACGGATTAACGGAGAACCAATGTCTGAAACTCAGTTCGCAGACTGCTTTTGGGAGGTGTACAACTTGCTGAACGAAGTCAAGGTTTCCATTTCTTATGCTGAGAAATGCATAAACTTTGCATAAACTTTCTGTGCATTGTGTAGGCGAATGATAAAGACATGCCTTCATACTTCATATTCCTAACCATCATGGCGTTTCACGTATTCCTAAAAGAAAAAGTAATTAGCATGTCAGAAATGCAACAACTTACTTTTCCACTTTCAACAAATTCCAATATGTATATAATATAATTGCACTTACCATTTTCAGGTGGAAGCTGCCGTAATAGAAGTAGGCATCGGTGGCAAATACGATTGCACGAACATCATATGCCAGCCTGTAGTTTGTGGAGTAACTTCTTTAGGATTAGACCATGTGACACTTTTGGGTCACACGATAGACAAGATTGCTTGGCAGAAATCTGGAATTTTTAAAAAGTCTGTGACTGCTTTCACGGTCCGTCAAAAACCAGAGGCGATGACCGTGATGGCAAACCGTGCTGTAGAAATAGAAGTAATAATGAAATTATTGTTTGAAGAATAATAGGATAGTACATACATTCATTTATGCATTTTAGTGCCCATTGTACATTGCACCTGATCTTCACATGCACAACTGGAAAGGAAAGCCCATTGAATTGGGTCTTGCGGGTCGAATTCAGCATGAGAATGCTGCACTTGCCGTTCAGTTAACATTGGCATGGTTTCAAAAACGTACTGTTCAATAGACATGGTTCATGAATATTGCACGCTGGGGTAAAATATAATTCCATATGCCGCACAGGAGATAATACTGACTACCTGTCCAAAAAGTTGGAAAGTTCCAGGCTCAAGATTCCATATGGCCCTCTGTACATAATCTCAGATAAAGTTGCGCAAGGTTATTTTTTTTAGAAGTTATTGAATTACTATATAAAGTTACTGAAATATACTTCTTTTATAAAGGGTTGCGGAATTGCGTTTGGCATGGCAGGAATGAAACGTTCAAAATAGGACCGATCACGTACTTCCTTGATGGTGCTCACACTATAGAGAGTATACAGGTGTATTTAACTTGCACGAATACATCTTTAAGTGATGATAAATTCAGTTGTAACTGATTTTCTTAATTATTCTCATTACAGAATTGCTTAGAATGGTTTTCAACATCATCCGCTAATGAACGCGCAAAAGCAAAGCAAGTGTATGTTACTGTCCAATAGGTTAACATGGATGCCATGTGCAATGATTATAAATATTGCATTTTGCATTTCAGAAACTGTGTTCACCGGATACTTATATTCAATTCAACTGGTGGTAGACTTACAGAGAGGCTTTTGGCACCTCTAGTCAATTGCCATTTTGACTTGGCTGTATTTTGTCCGAATGTGATATCACATGAAAAAGATAAATATCCAGGTGAAAACAATTGTATACCCATACAACAGTTCGTAAAATTTACCTTTTCATAACTCACTTTCACTCGTATTTTCCAGATCAAATGAACTACATGACTACGACCAATCAACAGTTAGAGCTGTGTGAATCGAATCGCAGAACCTGGGATGGATTACAGTCTTCCCTGGAAAACAAAGAAGACACATTCAAGTGTGAATCAAGAATATTTCCTTGCTTAGAAGACATTACTTCTTGGTTGAGCAGCCAGTACATGAAAAACCCAGAGAACTGCGAACAGGATAACGAAGCTCACGTACTTGTAACCGGGAGCTTGCATTTGGTTGGAGGAATCATGTCGTTGATTGGTCCACAAATGTATTCCTCCAAAAGCGACCCTGTGACTTGTAAAACTTGAATAGAAAAATAGTGATTAGTTTAAAAATGAACCACGCGCTGAAATGAGCAGCAAATATTAATTTTACAATTTCCATTCCATTTTGCTTAGAAATTATAAGAATTTGATTACAACCTGTGAATAATCGCTTTATTATGTGCCAATTTTAAATAAAGACCAGAGATTGACATTTAACTATACTTTACATCCAAAATGTAACCGCGAGGTGTAAAAGTGCAAGAATCGTGAGCCACACCGTTCCACATTGCGAAACTCCTCTTTCCGCTGATGAAAAGAAGGGGTAGAAAAAATCCGCAGGAAAGTGCAAGTCAAGCGAAGGAGGTTCAGCGTAAGTGGCAACAGCACTGCGGCTAACATCGACAAATGTCACGCTAACCGTTAGAAAAGCTCCTTGACCAGACCGAGGGACATCAACCGGATCAGATAAAACTCTACGCACACCAACCACTTTAGACTGAGGTTTTGTTACCGATCCGACCTTAGCAAAGTCTACAACCCACGAAAGGTGACCCACAAATCCCGCGCAACTACCAGCACCTTCCTGGCGAACACTGTCCGAGAAGAGCACGGGTGCCCATTGAGTGACATCACTGGGATCAGAGTCACCGTAGCAACCTACAAGATTAGGAGGATCTGGTCCCAAAAGTAATTCAAGGGCCATCTCCCGCACTGTCCAACAGTCAACATCCGGACCGAATGGGAGAAAGCAACCGGTGAGGATGTCCTCACCAAATAACACTGGACGCCTTTGCGTGGGCTGTAAGCAATGACCGGCTGAGTTCATCAATGGCACAGTCAACATGTTGGATGGGTCCGAAGTGACCAACACCCCTTCTTTGGTGCGGTTTGTTACCAGTTTCCCAGCAAGAATTGGTTTTCCAATCACATATCCCGGGTTCCCACTTCTGCGCCGAGGGCCATCCAATGGGTCCGAGTTCCACCTACAAGGTTAAATACAGTTAGAAAATTATAGGTATGCACAAGGAGTTTCATGCTGACACCGACCTGAAACGGGTTGCAAAATTCTGTTTCCAAAGATCGGACCCTGCCGCAATGTCACCGACTCGGATTTTTGCCTCAACACTCACAATTCCTTCTGTTCCATTGTGAACAATAACATATTCGACACTTTCCACTGCATTCATACATTTGAAATCGGAGAAAGTTGGTTCTGGAGGTAGTTCTTCCGCGATTAAGGTTTTGTCGCAAGGCAACAGTTTGCTTAAAGCTTCACTGAACTCCGAGACCCCGCACCCAATAGGAATCACTTCTACGCTTGAGTTTACATCAGTGGGATTCTTATCCAGATAATTTTAACCATTAGTAAGTTAATAGCACATTCTAAAATGAAAGCCATTTCTCTAATTATAGATAGTCACCGTTCTCAAGATTCTGAATCCATCAAAGTATGAAGAGCTGCGCAATCTTGGATTTGAGAGACAATCGGACTCCAGGTTGTTGATTGGTTCCGAGCACGTGTGGCTTTCATCCAGCAGGTATTTTGACGGGGCAGTATGTGAACACAGACCATTTATGAAAGGTTTGGGTTGAACTGGAAAAAATAACAGATGAGATTTTACAAATAACTAACTTATCTGCGGCTAAATGTTTCGCAATAAACGCACCAAAGTAGTCCACCATTCCTTCATTGGACACTGTGAACAGTGGGTGGCCAGATTTGAGCATACCATCTGATATTGGCAATTTTGGTTCAGCAACATTGGGCCAATGCCACGCGGATGAAGTCCTAGAGGACAAAGCTGCAAACTCCGCTTCGGTGTCTGCAGCCTGCGGTCAAAATATAATTATGTAAATGTGATATAGAATTTTACAGTAACTACATTGTAGCAGACTATACACATACCCTTATCTCCTCGTAATTAAATCTTTCCTGGAAATTGTCGAAATGCACACACAGAAGTCCGGACTTGATTCTGTCCCACACATATGGGGCATTGTTTGTGAACACTACATCTTCTCCAAAGCACCAAGAATTTCCACGAGGCAATTCTGAAGCCTTTTCTGCACATTTACCAAAGGTCTCCACGTCTTTCAGAGAACAATCTGGATCACAGCAACAGTCCACATCACAAGTCTCGTAACTCTGGTCGCAAGAGCACAGCTCTTGAAGACGATGAAGGTGGTCAACTGACTTCTGAGGAACTGCGAAGACCAAATATAATAGTACCGTGGTATACATATTTATAGAAGAATGGAGCTTAAATTAGAAATGCAATTTTGTAATAAATTATAGCGCTAACCTTCAGATACATTCTTCGCTAACTGCGTGATGTTTATTGTAGTGTTTTGCTTGATGTTATCTTCCTCAGTATTATTTGGGATTATTGTATAAAGTTCCACGGTGGTGTCTGTGGCATTGCTTTCAATGCTAGAGTTTTCAGTGCTATTAGACGTAAACATCTTCATGGGAATTGCGAACAGAATGACGAGGAGCACCACAGACGCCATTATATCGGTAACCAACAATCACAACTGTACTCCGTACGTATTGAAATTCTTAACCAATACACCCAACTCGAGGTGGACAGTGCCCATAGACTGCGTCCTCAGACAGTGCCGGTCAGCGCCATCAAGAGCCAGCCCAATGTCACAGAGTTGCCGTCCACCTCCCACAAAAGCCTGCGATAAGCGTTCAGAATAAGAGCCGATTGGTCTCCATGTGACACAATCAATGTGGCTGGTTCCAGGGGTAGTTGGTATGTGGCAAACCCCGTAGCCAAAGATCTCACTGCGTGAGAATCTGTCCAAGTGCCAAACTTGCACGTGAAGCTTGGGCCACCCTTAATAAAAAACAAATATGTATATGTTACTGCCAATGTGAGAAACCCGTCCTTGTGCACAATGCCTAGGCAATGTGTAAAATGACGGCGGTGCTCGTCAATGTGAAAATAAAGTAGGCCTAAAGCGAGACGACGGCGGAATTTCTGGCGTGTTTAGACGCAAAAGTTGAAAATCTCCTAAACCGTGATAGCAATGACAAATCCAAGGACTGTTTCGGATTCCTGAGTATTTTTCCTATAAGACAATGTTGGTTTTGTATAGATAGGAGCATCCTAAATGCTTCGTTTCACATTGCAAAGCTTAAAAATGGATCATCTCCAGAACGGTTCGCTTTGCAGCCTCCTACGAAAGTCGATTATAGTAAATAAAACCTTTCCTGTGACAGCTGGATCGATTATGATTAGTGATTCGGAATCCTGAGGACTTTTCCAATAAGACTGTATCGGTCTTATGCAGATTGAGGCACTCCGATTCCCTTTTTTTAGCGCCTAAACAATGACAGTTAGACACAATCAAGTTTCACTTTGAATGCCTCCACTAAAAGTCGAATATCTCCTAAACCGTGATAGCAGTGGCAATTCCGAACACAGATTCGGAATCCTGAGGATTTTTCCTATCATAATATGCTGGTTTAGTGCGAATTGAACCACAATGAATCATCGT